>JAUZNJ010025679.1:0-16739 GCA_034780135.1 Jordanella pulchra | reverse complement strand
GGGGCCCTCCAATAATGACCCCCTCCCCAAAAACCTACATGTGTGGCAGTGTGATGGAGCAGGCAGAGGGAGGAAACTGGGGATGGGGAGCTAAGGACTGGGGCGCTTACTGCACTCCCAGGGAGCCAGCTCCCCCACTGACTCCAATAGGCACACCCTTTCCCCGAGAGCCCCCCTGGAGAGGAGGGCCCCACCAGTCTCATCACCATAGCCCAGGGGCCAGGGACCGGCAGCAAGGCCCAGAAGCCAGCCAACCACCGGAGCCACCGCCACTCCCCCCCATCCTCCGCAAGCAGCCGCCATGGGACGCCCCGAGGCACCCCAAGCCTCACCCCGATGGGAGGTAACAGACCCACCAAGCACCCCACCCTGAGCGATTCCCCCAAGCCCCCCGGGACCCAAGGACCCCGGCCCCGCAGGATGCGCCCCATAGCCCCCCACTACACTAAGTGATGAAGCCGATCAAAGGAACCCAGAACGATCGGTTTGATGGGGATGCAGAAGCTGTCTCAAGACTAATATGATCCAACAACAGATCTTTATACTGGTTGATGCAGAGTTTATCCTTACTTTTCCAATTCATGAGGATAGTTTTCTTTGCGATACATAATGCAGTGAAAGCCATGCAAACAGATTTTTTTCCCAGAGAGCATCCCTCAAAGTCACCCAGCAAGCAGACTAAAGGGGAGGGTGAGATTTTACAACCCAGGCACAGCGATAGGACATTACATACCTGCACCCAGAACATCTGAACCGGCATACATAACCATAACGCGTGCATATAATTATCAAGATGATTGCCTGTGCACTGTGGACAGATATTAGATTGTGCAAAACCCATCTTGAATAATCTTTGACCTTTATAGTGTACTTTGTGGAGGATTTTGTATTGTATTAGTTGTAGATTGGGGTTACTAGTCAATTTAAATCTGAGCCCAGATGTTTTTTTCAAAGCTGACTGATAAATCCTCCCCCCATTTCATAATAGGAAGAGAAATTGTATCCTCCAGTTTAGTCAGTGTCCTGTGTAATTTAGACAGTATATTTGGGGGGTTTAACTCAAGGAACTCTGATATATTAGTTGGAATTTGTAAATTTCCTTCAATAAGCTTAAATATAACATACCTACAAGTATTTGGTGTCTTTCAATCATTTATTATATAATGAGGCTAATTGCTTCCAGTAAAAAAAAGACTTGATCTGAATTTGAAAACCTATTTTCTATGTTGTTTTGATTCCATAAAAGTATACTTAGTACTTAATTATATGGCAGCTAACTACAGGGTTCAAAAGTGATTGCAGCAAGGAGACCTTAATAACTTTGTGGCTTCTCCTCTAAGCTTTAATTACAACCAGAGTGGCTATTGTTTTGGAAGGATCATTCTTTATCTTGCTGTAATGAAAACTTGTAGGTGGGAGGAGAGGATAAAGCTGGGCTTTAAATCTTCCTAAATCTTTAGATTCAGGAAAAGGCTCTCCTTTTCTGGGATAGGAGGTCTCCCATGGCGGGAGGCCACTGCACGCGTTGGGCTCTGCACCGGCGACTGTTCTGAGGGACAGCTGTGTAATCCCAGCGGTGTTTGGCCCCGAGCCTGGAGACAGCAGCTGCCATAAACAAACAGAGCTGAAAGCTACTGGCCCAGTCCCATGTCCCTTTCAAGACAGCACAGGGAGCCCGGTGACCTTTATCCAGTCCAGTCCATTAAGTTAGAATAGATTTGGAAGGTTGAGGCAGTGAAGGAAACCAGAACAAATGGACCAGGAGGGAGGGCCAAGCATTTTGGCTCGAGAGTTTGGGCTCTATTTGTATTGCAAGGTTTAATGATCCAGTACAGCAGATGAGATAAAACTTACTGGGCTCATGGGAAGAAGCCAGACAGTATTTTTGGATAGAGACAGAGTAAAGAATGAATCTGAAAAAAGAGAAGGTTTTTCCAGTCCAGGTTTGCTTTGTCTGTATGTTATTTATACATGTCTAGTTTTATGAAAGTCATATCACAGAAATACAAAGAAACAAAACATAGAAATTGGTTCCTTTGGCGGTTTTACAGATAAAAGATTTTTATCAATCTCATACTGTGTTTAAAAGTATCTTAGGTCCATCTCTGATTAGTTTAGGATCTACATTAGAACTGGAAGAATGAGTTAATTTTGGTGAGATTTTCTGAAGCAGATGTCACAATCTTTCCTTTGTTTTGTCTGTAACTGTTGATGTTTCATTTTAATCAACTGCAAAAACATTATACAACACAAACCATTTAAAAGCAGCCAGTATTTAGTATTAGTGTGTATACATGAACAGCTGGAACCAAATTCCCATGTTGTGTATGCATGGGCGTGCTCTTGCATAAAGGATTTACAAAGCTTCTGCTCAATAGCAGGTGTGGGCAGTTCCAGACTCGCCCTACAGGGCCCAGGACAGACCAGAAGCGACTCAAGCCCCTAATATCCAAAGGCACCCCAGGTCCTGGGACAAAAGGAGGGCAGAGACAAGGAGACCCAAAACCCAAAGGGGGTCCAGTCCCTGACGGGGCTCAACCCCAAAAGCCATAGTGCCGAGGTCCCAAGGAACCACGCTGGCTGGTCTCACCCAACGTGGACCAGCCAGCATTCACCTTGGGCGCCCCCCCCACCCCCCGTGGTGTGTTGCAATTTTTGAGCAGTACAGGTTAGAAAAAGTCATATAGAATTTCCCATTAAACTGGATTTCTTTTTGAAGACGATATAAATCCCCATTAAACTCACAACTCAGATTCAATATGTACTGCAAAAATAAACTGTTATCTATCTTCTAATGGTTTGCATCCAGTCAGGTTTACGGGGGAACATGATTGTGAAAGATGGATAGGTTTTATGCTAAGATCGCTAATGGTAGGCAAGTTTAATGAACGTTACACAATGATTAATTATTAATTACCATAACAATTTTATCTCTGAAGTCACACACAAGCATATTTCCCTCATGCATGCAAGAGTTATTATTCCTGTACTGTGGCTTCCTTCCAGTCCAAAAAAGGGGTGAAAAAATTTATACTTATTTTTAAGTATTGTTTGTATCCATCTTGTTACTGTTTCCATGCACAATAGTTACTTCAGTATGTTATTTAGAATCTGTTTATTTTCATAACAATGAAAATTGGTCTTGAAAAAACAAGATAATGTAAGGTTTCATAGAAACCAGTTGTGCTTTTTTTCTTTTAGGTGACTGCAAGGTGAAGTTCAGCCACATCATGGTTGTGAAAGTCTGGTGTTTTTATCTGAAGAATGTTTCTAAAGGCAGCCTGGTCTGTTAAAAAGATGTCTGTCCCTTCATTGAGGCAATGTTGTCAATACATGGTTTTACCACGTGGTTTTGAAAAAAAAAAAAAAAACTCTTCCCCCACTTCACATCAACTTGCCAATTCAGGTATCTGATCTCCTACCTTAGAGTCTCAGTGGTTTAAAACTGGTAAGTTAACTTTGCCCTTTATATCGTCAGACCTTCGCAGTGTTTTATGAAAGGAACAACCAAAAATATGGATTATTTGTTTTATGTTCAAAAGCTATCTAAATTTAAAAGACATAAAAAGTCTTTAAAGCATAACTACCATCACCATTTTGATAACATATCCCCACCCGGACAAATTGTGAAATATGTAAACAAAGTGATCAGTGCCAATAGACATATAGAGCTAACCATCAGATTTCACATCCTCTGTGCTTGTTCTGCTCCTCTCACATCCGCCTTAACAACTCCAATCTTCCAGGTCTGCACCTCTAGCACATGCTCTCTTTGGGCTTTTGGAACTTGGAGTGGAGCTTGACGGCGTTACTGTGGATATAATAGATGTTGCTTTTCACAGGTGGTCATCTGATTTTATTGTTGGGATGAACCCTGTGTAAACCCACAGGGTTCATGGGATGGGGTCTTAATTAGAGAATGTGGTATTTAGTTAAGCTCAAAGAATAGACATTAAAATCCTTCTGTTAGTCTATAAATCACTAAATGGATCAGCACCTCAATATATACCAGATTTGTTGCCAGTGTATCAGCTGTATCAGTTGCTTGATCTGTTTACGTTTAACATTGTGTGCAGCAGCACCACAGCCTCCCAGACACTGTTCAGAGAGGTGGACTGTTTTCCCTCCCTGTAGATCTCACATTTTATTAGGAACCACAGGTTCAGATCAGGTGAAAAGGGGGGTCATGTCATTTTTTTTTCCTTTAGACCTTTACTGGCCAGCCACACTGTGTAGTATTTGGATGGTTGTGCTGGAGCATTGTCCTGAATGAAAATCCCGTTTTTCTTGAACAATACCAACTTCTTCCTGTACCACTGCTTGAAGAAGGTGTCTTCCAGAAACTGTCAGTAGGTCTGGGAGGTGAGCTTCACTCCATCCTCAAACTGAAAAGGTCCCACAAGTTCACCTTTAATAATACCAGCCCATACCAGGACCCCACGTCCACCTTGCTGGTGTCTGAGTCAGAGTGGAGCTCTCTGCCCTTTACTGATCCAGCCTGGGGTCTATCTGGCCCAAGAGTCACTCTCATTTCATCAGTTCATAAAACTTTAGAAAAATCAGTCTTAAGATATTTCTTGACCCAGTCTTGATGTTTTATCCTATGTTTCTTACTCAAAGGTAGCCTTTTTTTAGCCTTCCTTACCTTGGCCATGTCACCAAGTATCGCACACTTTGTGTTTTTTGATACTCCAGTAACGTTGGCATCTTGGCAGGCAGCTTCAGGCTTGATTTTCCTCAAATCATGGGCAGTTATTTTGCACCTTTTTGTTCAACATGCTTCTTGCGACCCTGTTGGCTATTTGCCATGAAACACTTATTCTGTGATCACGCTTCAAAGGTTTGACTATTTCAAGACGGCTGCATCCATCTGCAAGACATCTCACATTTCTTTGAGTTTTCAGAGTCCCCCAAATCTCTCTTCTGATCCATTTTGCCAAAGGAAAGGAAGCTGCCTAATAATTAAACATATCTTATATAGGGTGTTGATGTCATAAGACCAAACTCCTTATCATTACTGAGATGCACATTACCTGGTTTACTTAGTGATAGTTGTCTTTCAAGGCTGTACAGCTTGGAGTATGACAATCAAAATACTAATTTGCCTAGTAATTCTGCACACACTGCACTAATCCTACCTCTCAAACCCTTCCAACAAGATGCAGGCACACAGACACACTCCCACCTCTGTGTTTTGTTTTGTTTTTTTGTTAAGGCAATACCACACTTAACATTTAACTAAGCTATTCCCAAAGGAGCTCATCATGGCTCACTTATCCTGAGACGTCCCATGTTATACCTTTGCATATTATGTTCTGATCATTAACCTTTTTTGAAATCCCCTAAAGTAAACACAACAATCTCCAACAATAAATATCTTTATTCCATTTTTTTAACAGATAAATATGCCAGACAAATGAGATATAAGAGGGAATGGATCGGTACAGTCGGCTGCATGCAAGACATATGATGACACGTATTTATTCCTCCTCATTAATCTAAACTATTTTTCCATTTTTTTCTATCTGGAGAACATCCTTAATCACACAGCTCACAGAGTATTTTTGGTTCCTCAGCTGAGAAATCGAAGAGCAGAGCCTGTTTAGCTATTTTCTTTCAGATGCTATAAACATGATATCAAATAATTGTTTCTGCACTGCTTCTGCTCTGGGAAATTCTTGCAAAACATACAAGCTTGTCCTCCCAAGGTGAAAAGCTGTTTGTGGAGCTCAAATATTTACTTGATTCCAGGTGTAGAATTTTGTTCTACTTATTTATGTTTGCCTTTTGTATAAGTTCTTTCTGCTAGAATAAAAAAAAACAGTTACATAAGATTACATTAGATAACATTCCTAAATTTGTTATATTTCTTAAGTTGAAAGATATATATATAAAAAAAAAACCTAAATACTTTTAAGGTTTTATTTTTGCTATATTATGACTGAATAAGTGATGGTTATAGATTCGACACGTTTGTGTGTAATTAAGATGCCTCTTGCGGGTCTATAAATTCTCAAATTCACAGTCAAAGTCTGTCATCCTGCACAAGATGTACTTCCACTGCCGATCTCTGAAACAAAGGAACGAGACAAAAAGCTATAAGTTCATCCGCTTCTAAGTTGTTCTGATCTCATTTTCAACACAATAATGGTCCTTCTAACAATACAGTGTTGTAACAGCTCATAGCTGTTTACAGAGAAATGTGTTTGGGTCTGACCTGAGCACCCCACTGAATGTAGTCTGGGCTCCACGGACAAAGTAGCCATAAGCTGGAATGACCATCTCTGCCTCTTCTCTGTGATATTCAGGAATGTCATTGGTCTTTCTGATGAAAGCAAGATATAATTGTTGAACACTTTGAAAATGGAACAACTAATTCCTAATCTTCTCGGTGACCATGCTTCACCTGATTTTTTTTTTTACGTGAAAATAAACATTGACTCTGCATCCAGTCCTGGAGAATCCAAAGGACAAACTCAGTCTCTATAAATTCAACATTCGTTCCTTACTCTCAAATATCCCAAAACTAAAAGACTCAATTTTCAACTTAGTTATTTCTTGGTAGTGGTAGTGTAAAATAAAAGCAGCATTTATGGTGAAAAAATAACCCTGTTCAATAAGTGCAAACTTCTATTACGAAAGTGAAACACGGTTCTGGCAGCACTATGATTTGAGGATTAAGCAGGGAGATTGAGACATAGCTATAAGGTAATAAAAACTTGGGAGCCTGATGAGGAGTCTGTAAAAAATGTGGAAAAATACTTTTGCATGAAACAACATTAATATTTACAAAAAGGGCAGGAAAAATACTTTTGCATGAAACAACATTAATATTTACAAAAAGGGCAGGTAAAAAAAAGCACAGGGCAAGAAAGGTCCTAAAGGAGTTCAGTTGAGGCTGTCAATTCCTGGAATCGATGTGACGCCAGCTGTAAGATTGCTCCGCATACATGGGAATGCTGGCCATTACCTGAGGTATTTAACAAAGCATTTTGTCTGATCAGTGAACACTAAGGCAGAGAAAAAAAAACAAACAAACAAACAAAAAAAAAACGGGCAGCATTTTCTTCTATGTCAAGTCAGTAAAGTTATTTCAAGGCAGGAACAGACAAATCAATATCAAAGCCTATGCCTTTCACAAACAGAGAAAGTATAAATAAGGCACACTATCAGGCTGGCTGGGAGTGAAGTTGTGTCCAACACCTTTTGTGATTACAAATAAATAGTGAGAGAAAATTGGAAATTAATGAGATATTGAAAAATGGAGGCATCTTTTCATCACATGAATGATCAGATTGTGTATAATTATTCAATGCCCATCCCAGCACGTTGCCTTCGACTCAATTTATTTGTATATGAATTCCTAATTAAATAAGCAATGCAACCTTTTTCCAAGCTAAACATCAGCAAAAAGTTTTTCCATTAACCATCTAATTGCTCAAATTGTAATTACTAGAATAAATTAGCTCAATGGAGACACTGCAAATTGAAAAAAAAAAAAAAAAAACAAACTCACGCTTTTCGATATAAAGTTTCTACATTTCAATGAGGGTTTTTTTTTTCTGTTGAATTGAAATTCATAAATTTCACAAAACTGCAATGGAAAAACGTTTTTCGCATCACGAGTCACTTGATCTGCAACTGCACCTTACTGCCTTGTAAAAACACAAAGAAGACCAGATAATGGCGCCCTCTAGAGCAGTGGCTGAACTATGGATATATTGCCAAGTTGTTTTCAAGACCGGTCATGTGAACAAACATATTCATGTGCAATTTTAAATGCATTTGTTATTGAATGAAAATATCTCAGTTACAATTATGATCTTTTGAAATTAGCAGAATATATAGTTTTGTTCACACTTGTAAAGGAAATGCAGCTAATGTTAACTTTTATAGGCTGGAGGTGGACAGAGAACAGGTACCTAGGGTTGTGGTTAAGACCACACCCATCAAGACCAAGGAGTGCCAAGACAAGGCCAAAACCTTTAGAGGCCAAGACCAAGACCATAAGGCCTGGTCTCGGCTTCTAAATGTCTTGGCCTTGTCTCAGTCTAGGTACTTCCTTGTCTTGGTTGGTGTCATCTTGACTGCAACACTACAGGTACCACCATGGTTCCAACTCCTGAAACACTTGTACCCATTCTGGATGCTCCAGCACATTGTGAAGCAGTTGGATTTGGATTGTCTAGTTATTTAAAATTGTGACTGATTCCTGTTGGTCCTTTCAACATTTTTTGTCAGCGAGTTTTCTACATATGAAGTAAATACCTAAAATCGTTGCAGGAATACATTTTTTTCCATAATCAGATTAGACTCAATTTGCATAATCTAATTGTAAGGAAGAAGTTATCAAAGGTGGCAGTCTGTTTCCTAAACATGCCTTCAGTGCTGTGTGAGAACCTACATGCAGGCATAGGGACAGCGGCGTTTGTAGTAGCAGCAGTAGAACTGCCATTCGCGGTCGAGGACGGATTCAAAGTATTTGCTCTGAACCCCCGCCACCAGGCCATTCCGGGTGCACGTCGACGTCCTGTAAAGACACAAGTCCCGAGTTATTCTCTCCCTTTTTTTTGTACCGTACTTTATGTAGAGCTACACAGCCAAGATGTTCCAGATCCAGAGAAGAGCAAATGCTGACTGTGTAGGAACTTGTCATGAAAACGTAAACACCGCCTTCAGTCAATTGGGGTAATGTCCAGCAGGGCAATAATTGCCCTGTTAAATCCAATCAAACTTTGATAAAGACAGGCAGGCGTGGCAGTGATAAAGAGCTCTAGTCCAAGAGGTTGAGGGAGATCAGTTAGACTTAATCCAAAGAAAAAAACTAAAGAATTTCACTCTAAACCACACCTGTCACCAGAAACAGATATACACTGGCTGACAATGTGTTTGGAGGTATGATTGAAGCTGCTGCTGTCAGGCTACAATTCATCCTTTCAACGGCGTCTTCTACAGTCTCATTTAAATATCTCCATTTGATAAAAAAGCTTTCAGAGAAAATGATAGTTAGGGAACGATGTTAATGTCAGGTTATGGCATCTGAAAATATAGAGTTAAATCAAAAGAGTTGCAGCTTTTTTAAACAGACTCCTAGTCACTGAGTGGGATTATTGTAGAATATCTGTATAAACTATCTAATGCTTTTTTATAAAAAACCATGTTGCAAAATTTCAGGAAAAGGCTAAAACATATGGTCTATGAACTTTAGATTTAAGAGCTCTAAAGGACAATTTACACAGTGAATTGGATAAAGAAGTGAGCATTTTTTGGATGCAGTTATGTTTCCCAGGAATTGTTTGGGAGAAAGATGATGATTCAAACCGAGTCTGGATGGCCTTCTTTGCTTCCCCGAAGGAGAAAACAGTGGATCTAATCCAGTATTTTATGATAGCAGTAAAAAAGGAACACATGTAAAAGCTCTGATAGGAACTTTTAAGGTTGTAATCAAGTGCAACATTGGCTTGAAAGTTAGGCGTTCATCCTGTAACCAGTGGGTTACAGGTTTTGGAAGACAGGTTTTGGAAATAATTGCTTTGGAGACTTAGACTAGTATTAGTTAACTTTATACTGTACATTAGTCAGACAACCAGTGGTTGTGCAAGTCTCACTGTTTTGAACATATAATTTTATTTTATACCTGAATGGGTTCAACTTCTCTAAAGTTTAGTAGTCTGTGTGAATTCCAAAAAAGTTACATCAAACTAACATTCTAGATGTAATAAATGTGAAGGAAGTTAAAATACTGTTAAACCATCAAACACACTCTTCATTTGGCTCAGACACAGAGAAACAAATGAGTTGCAGCTGAGCCTAAACACTTTGGCCTAGTGAAACTAGTTACTGATGAAGTGTGACCTGCTGATGTCAGCAGATGTTTTTTTAATAACAGAGAACAGACAAAAAGTAATAACCGCTGTACCTGATAGACAACAGCTGCAGCCAAACATACCTATAAAATATTCCCATTACAAAAGTTTGTTTGTTATTTTTAATCCAGTAACATCAGTGTCTATTAGATCCTGCAGGGCCAACATACCAGCTCGTCACCATGTATTGTACAAAAAAAATAACAGAAAATAGTATAGAAAAGAAAGATATCATTTATTTGAGGTTGATTTCCTCAGTGCTTACATATTTAAGACCAGTTATCTAATAATTTTATTTTTACTGAGGAAAAGTCATTATGAAAAGGATAGTTCAGATCTTTCTAACAGGGGTTCTGCTTAGAGATTGTGAGCAGTTAAAAAACAAACTAACAGCTATTGTTAGAGGCTAAAGCTAACGGCAAATCAGTATGCCATCTAAAAAATTTTTTTTAAATGTTGCAGCAGCTAATGCTATCTCGCCTTTACTGCTATTACTATTATCCTTCAAAGACAAATACAGACAATGGTAAAGAACATGTGATGCATGTACCCAGTGATGTCTAGTCATTTAATGTTGGTGCATTGAAAAGAAAAAAGCAATAAAATTGGATTAACCTTAACCTCATTATGAACTCTATTTGTTTATCGTACTTAACGCCATACTCCCACCCTCCAACCTCATTGATTGTCTCAGTGAACTCAAGCCCTTGTTTTCAAGCAATTTTCTCCAATTAAAGGAAAAACTGAGCTGATCCTTGCTTCTAAAAACACTCTTTCCAAATCTGATTGTTCTTTCCTCCTATTTAACAACTCTGGGCATCAGCTTCCAAAACACACTGTCCTTCACGTCAGTAATGTTGCTCGATCTCCCTATTTACATCTGTGATTCCCTTGTTTCAGAATGTAGCAGCTCCTCTCATTACTCAGTGCCCTGCTTACTATCACATCACTCATGTTCTGCAGCTTTAGTCCTGGTTAATTCTCCTTTTATCCTCAAAACTCTTCTACTAACTTTTAAAACCTTTCTCGACCCTCCATTTTCTTCTGACCCTCTAGGGGTCTTCATCCCTACCTGCTCCATCAGCTCAGCCTCCTCCCTCTTCCTCTCTTTTCCATTACTTGCCTTACCACCACGAGCTGCAGGGCCTTCAGTTGCTCTGCTTCTTAACTCTGATATTCACTGCCCTCTGACTCTGGCTGGGTGATATGACTTAAATATCCCAAAAAATATTCAAAACATGAAATCTTCTTAAACAAAAAGTTTAATCAATAAAATCGATTACTGGCACAGCCCTACCTCTAAACTACGAAATGCGACTCCCCCTTTAAAGCAGCATTGTGTAACTGTTAGCCACTAGGGGCGCCGGACCCATAACTTCACTAAATAAACAGTCTCCCTCCATGTTCTGGAATCTAAAAACAGACCATAGTCAACCATAAGACTGAGAAGTCATGGAATCGCTTGTAGATTTAAGGCCACATTCACCCTTCTAGATTGAATCCTCCATCAGAGAACCCCAAAAAAAAAGTCTTATCAGATGAGTATCATATTTGTTTTGTTATAAAGGGAACTCGGACTCCTATAAAGCGGCACTCTAGATCACATGACTCATTCACTGATGGATCCGACACCCCTAAGTTACATAAAGACAGGTTTTTGAGACGAGCAGTCTGCTCAAGGTATCAATAAGCACTAAGTGCTGTATATTAACCTAAAAAATAATTTAATATATCTCAAAGATCATACTTGGGTCAAAAGTAAGGCAGCGTTGGTTTGATGTACACAACTTGTATGGAAATGAAACTCTTTAGATCAACCCATCCGTCCTAATTTACTCTGTTCCTTTTTTTCTAATGTCTTATGTTATTGTACTTTTATTTTATTGTTTGATTTCATGTTTTTTTGACATTGGCTTTTCAGCATCATTAGGTGTTCTGAAGGTTGAAGGTTGTGTTTAAAACGAATGTGTTCTCATTAATGTTACTAATATTTTGTGACAAACATATTTCATTTTGGTGGCAGTGTTTCCACATTTTTCTCAAGTGTACTCTGAGTTACACTTTTTGGTAAATAACACCCAGATTTAAAGTTCTGTAGGTTTTTGCAAATGCAATATCAATTTAAAGCTTTAAACACTGAATTTTTCTAACTAGCTTTCATCTGGGTGATGAATCCCTGTCTAATCAGTATAATGCTGCCATAAATTTCAGAATTTTTCACAATATTTGTTTTGTCTCTTATCATCAAAATCAAAGCTTTCTTTGTCTGCAGTGTATTTGGCGCTGTCGTTGCCTGGGAGGGTAATTGTACACAGTCAGTAAATGAGAGCGCCCCTCTTAGGTCTGCCAGGACGCTCTGGCAGACCTAAGAGGGCGGGAACCAATAAGGGAACTTGCACCATACATACTTTGCAGACTTGGAGGTATGAATTTCTATTAACTAAAACCAACTTTAAGATGCAAAAAAAACATGAACTATTTTCCTAAGTTTTGAATTCAACTTACTAAATAGAATAATATTTTTAGACGTATATCTGAGTCTACATTTTTAAATGTCATCACAGTGTAAACAGTTTGGGCAGAACAGAATCATAAGATCAGCAATTTATTTTTCTTCAGTTTAGCTGTTATCTTGCTTATTGCTTATTCTTTCTCCAAGCCAGATTTTTGAATTGTTAGGGAGGATAATTATGAGATAACTAAAGTAAAATTTTCCATGTGATTTTTCTTTCCAATACCTTTCAACACTGAATCTTTTATGTTTCTGATTGACACACTGGATTTCTACATATTTGCACCTCATCCTACTGTAAGTCTGTAGAGTTGGGGAGCCCCCAAAAAAGGTGGTACTCACCATTCCAGTCCTGCACGGTTGATGTCATCCCACCAGCAGTCACTTGGTTCGCCCAGACTCTCAGGTGTACGCTGGCACTCAAAAGACCACAAGCGGTCCGAGCCTTCCTTCTCACTGAAGTAGCTTCTGATAGCTACAAGGGCCTCTCCAGGGGGACACTGGAAGTTGAAACCTTGGCGGTAGCCATTCACCCAGCCCATATCATAATGGTCATATGGCTGAGGCGCCACTGTGGACAGCAAACACAAGGCAGACGCCAGCAGTGCAGCATTCATGTTGAAGGCTTCAGTCTGACTGCTGCGCTGTCTCACAGCTGCCTGACTTTAAGCTCCTCTGAGCTCTTTTGTTGTCCAGATGTTTGGTATCCAGGAGGGATGTGTAATTCGCTGGTCGCGGGACAATTCCAAAATTGGTCCAGAGCTAAATTTTTAAGGTGGACTGCACACAGAACACCGACTAAGTCTTTCTGTAGTTAATGGTTTACCTTAAATGACACCCCTTTCTGTTTACATGTAATTCAGTAATTTATGTGATGCTTTGTCTGAATGGAAAAAGTGCTCACGTGGTAACCACCTAAATCCTCATGTGGGTGGCTTGAGTGAGTGAACATTTTAACACTTTACGGGTATTTCTTTTGTCAGGCTTTCATAGTACGGTTTGTAGAAACTCAGAAAACACTTAAAGTGTTGAGCTATACAAAAACATTGATTTTGAAATTAGATTATCTGCAGCCATGACATAAAAAACCAGTAAGGGTTGAAGTAGAAGTTTAGTCCATAGTTTAGACCATAATTGCATACATCTCTTCCATCCCATGACAATTGATGTGCAATTATAGTTTATGGCACTTTTGGATTCCCCACCTAGCAATACTGAAATATGTGAATGTTCATTTAGTTATCCTCCATACACTAGTGTTTCCTTGTTTCTTTTATGTATCTTTTTTCTTTTATCACCAGAATATAAGAAAAAATATAAGCAGAAAATTGTAGGGTCTTCCTGCATGGAGTTTGCATGTTCTCCACGTGCATGTGTGGGTTCTCTCTGGGTACTCTGGCTTTCTCGCACAGACCAAAAAATTTACAGTTTGGTTAATTTGCATCTCTAAATTGTCCTTAGGTGTGAGCATGTGTGTGCATGGTTGTGTATGTCTGTGTTACCCTGTGATGGACTGGTGACCTATCCAGGGCATACCCACTCTTTCACTCATAGACTGCCAGAGACAGACACATGCCCCACCTTGATCCTAATACATGAAGCTGAAGTCCAGATTTGGAATGAGGTAAAGTGGCCTTTATGTCCTCCAGCAGCCTAAGCCTATAGCAGCATAAGTACACAGATACAGTTAGGAGAAGTGGAACTCAGCTGTGGTTGCACTTCTTTATATTGAACTTTTTTTGTTTAGAGATGTTAAACCTCATCTCATTATATTCCAGGCTGACAACATTCTCATACACCTCTAATCAGCTTCTCTGACTATGCTGTAGAAAATCTTCACCACAACATGATACAGCCACATCTTAGTTTCACTGTGGGTGGATGGTGTTCAAGGTAATAGGCAATGTTGTCTTTTCCTTATGAAATCCTGTGATCTTGTAAAAGTTGTATATATGTAAACGTGACAAAGTGCCACTGAAGAAACCATCCAGTTCTGGTCAAAAAAGCTAATAAAACCTAACTAGATCTCAAATGCAGTTAAAATATTTAACACTGTATTCGCTTTTTTCTTGGGCCAGAAAAGCATAGGGAACCTGCGGAGATATGTTGAAAAGCTTTCCAGTATCTTATCTACTTTTCGTTGTACTTCTGATTTTCCTTCTTTACAAAAAAGACATGCATTGCCATAAATTACGCTGAGATTTCTAGCTCTAAAATGAACAAAATACATGTAAAAAATTTGAGAAAAAATGTAACTTTTAGATGACATGTCATGAACAAGCAAGAATGAAGAACCATTTAAATCTCAACATGGTGTAATATGCTAAACACAGTTATAAAAAAACTTGCAAAAAATGTAATAAAAGTCCTCATTAAATAAACTACAGGTTTGGTGAGGGCACATTTCTGTTCAGCAGACAAAGGGATTCAAATGATTCATTCGTTTCAGAAAGCAGAAACAAACTGAAGAGGCAATCCAAAACTGGAATAGGAGAAACCAAAACTATGGCTGCTAAACCCACAATACAACACTAAGATAGGAGAACGTGGTAGTTTGTCTTTTTCTGATGAGTTTATTTCCTTGCTTGTGGTCTCTTTCAGGGAGCATTGCACATTTCATTTTAAAAACCTGTAGAGACTGTATGTTTGAGGGTGTGTTTATAGTTTGTATAGTTCAAGAAGGTTCCATATTATACCCTTACACTCAGAGGGATAGAGGGTAATGTTTATAACAAAGAGCTTATTTAACACCAAAACTTGGGTCATACTTTTTATACTATACTTTATGTAGCTATACAACATTCTTTTGGTTTCTTCCTCATCCTTTTTTTGGGTCATCCTCATTTTGTCTCCATCCATATTTTGCTGTAGAGCTGATCTTACTCAGCAGTCTCTTACAAAAAAATAAAAAGAATATTTGCCTGAAATGTCTTTGACATTCTATTGCACAAACAGAAAGCCTTTCATCGACTGAGCTGAAGATAGTTCCTCATCTTGCTCTCCTGGCTGTTCGTCAGTGAGAAAACCATCTCTCAGCACTGTTCTGTCTTCAGCAATCCTAATTAACATGTTATACTTTTAGCCTTTCTTAAATGCATGGCCCACCTGTGTTATGCCTTAAATCTTGTCCCAGGTATAACAACAAACTCAGTCCATTTAAAGAGTTTTCTGGTATTTCCTCTGTCCATGTGACCTAATTGATAAATGCACCTTTGTCAACCCAGTTACATAAATGTAAGCTTTGCACCATGCGGTGCACCCTGCTACCTACTAGTTGTGACCTAAACCGTGTAAGGGCAATTTCCTTTGCTGTTTGTCTATAAACCCACACTTATGTTTTGACTTCTAGTAAACAGCCTGTGCTCTACTGTTCTGTCTGTGAGCGGTGAAGAACCACCCAGATAGTAATTGCCCTGGATCGACGTCACTTGAAACTTGACTGTCACATTTAGTGTATCCCACCAGTCAGTTTAAGAACATGCCTATTGGTCCTGTGTAAAAAAGGAAAAACAGACATTTTCATAAATCTAAAAGTTCCCATAGATGCCTTTTTAATAAAAGGATAGAAGCATTCATATGAGGGTCAAAAGGGAATGTTTTACAGACCCTTTAGTGTATTCTGGTTCTACCACAGTGAGTAGTCAGTAGTGCCAGTAAGATCATAACAGGACATCACCAAGAAGCAGTTCTTATCATATGCTTAAACCACCTTGACTGCTTCTGTTAAATAAGGGAGATCTGTGGCTCTCAATCCTCCCATTCAAATGGCTGAGCCCTTCACCCTATCTCTTAGGCAAAGCTTGACAACAGTACACTAGGATGCTAACCTCTTAGGTGGTATACATGATTCATATGTCATAAGCAGAGGTAAGAGAAAGATCTGTAAATCAGGAGCAAAAATAAAAAAACAGCTGGTACAAATATGAACAGATTAGAGAGTTAGTATTGATGCCAACAAGATACCTTATTGTCTTCATGCAGGAGACAACAGCGTCAGAATTGTTTGAGGTAAGTTTATTGCTGATGGGATTGATATAAGAAATAATAAAAGTCACAAGATCATAAAGGTCAATTTAAACAGATTCAAAGCCATCCTTGTCATGATCTGTGCGTCAGCTTTGGTCTGACAATCAGATTATTTCCACCTGCCTCCGCTGCTCTACTCTCAGTTCGCCATGGTTCCTGAGTGTCTCAAGTCTTCCACCATCATCCCTGTACCGAAGAAGAGGTCCATCACCAGCCTGAACGATTACCGGCCCGTCACTCTGACCCCGGTGATCATGAAGTGCTTTGAGAGGATTCTTCTGAGGTACATCAGAGACTTCATCCCCACAAACCTGGACAGCCTTCAGTTCGCCTAC
>JAUZNJ010025668.1:0-16740 GCA_034780135.1 Jordanella pulchra | reverse complement strand
ATACTATCTTAATATTTTTTCCTTTAATTTATCCCAGAAATAAAAACTCCAATTTATTTAAAAAAAGGGGACGCAACAGATTGCATTCATGTTCTTTTTGATGGCTTTATGCTCCTTGTGGAGGATGTCATTAACTGGCTGCTGTACAATTTTGAAGTCTGCAGTGCTCCACATAAATGGACTAGGCTATATTTCTTTGCATATATATATACATATATATATATATATATATGTATATATATATGTATATAAATGATCAAAACACATCAAAGTGGCTGCTTTTGTCAAAAAAGCCTTTTAGGATTGCTAAAATAAAACTTAAATTATGATGATTTCTGCTTGAGGTTTCAGCTTGTATGCACTCATTCAAACCAGTGCTAAGGAAGGACAAAGTGGAACATTAACCTACCGACAGGACTTTGAAACACAGACCTGTCGACATCTATGCTGTTTTAATTTTTTCATGACCCAGTCAACCTGGAGTATGCTGTTTTTGTTCAACACTGGAGTACCAAGCCCATCTGCCTTTCCCCATGATCTGACTCAGCACAAAGGCCCACTTCAGATAACAGAAGTATTTTTTTTACACGAGCTCTGCACTCAGCATATATAGGTTCACTTATTCAGGCAGCTACTCAGTCAGACATGGCTCTTCTGTCTGTTCTCACACCCGTCCTCGCATTGGTCCTGTGCTTGGTGGCAGGCTTTCTGTTTCTGAAATCGCGGGCACCAGGGTCAAGTTCGAGAGAAGGGAGACAAGGTAAGGGGCCCTCAAGAAAGGACTTCAGACCCTGGGTGGATCAGGACTTGCAGGATGACACAGGAGGAGGAGGTGAGTGTCTTTTTTGAGCACTCACACTTTAGAACCAGAACCAGAGTAATCAACACTTCCATTCCACTTTTTCCCTTCAGATTCCATTAAACCCAGGACCCATATTCACAAAGATTCTCAGTCCTTATAGAGAGCTTCTAGCTGACAGGTTGCTAAAAGTGGCTTTGAGCAAGGAGACCGAGATTCCTTTATCAGTAAGGAAGTGTGGTTGAGTCCATTTCTAGGTGTGACTCAGTCTTCTAAGAAATGTGATTGGTTGATACAAGATACAAAACAAAACTAAAAAAAAAAAAAATCTGACAGCACAGACCTCCACCGAGCATTTTATTTTCAATTTTGACCCTTAGTGGGAGTTAAACCTATAGCTAAAACTTGCGCATCATCTAAATCATTAATCATTCAAAAGTTAATCATTCAAAAATTGAAATCAAATCCTTCCATAAATAGGACAAAGTGTGTGTCTGTAGCCTCTAGTGTCTGTTCTGCCCCCATCTTCTTCGTTCACTCTGCTTTCTTCTTTGATCTGCAGATAGAGACTTCAAGCGAGGCATATCTCACCTTACCTATGTTTTATCTTCAGTATAATACTTCTGGACATTTTTTGAGTTTGATGCTGAAGCTGTCAATAGTTACTACTGCCACTTTCTGGTTTGGGGGGGGACTGCTTGTTCCACCCGAAAAAATGTTAAAGAATAATTTTTAAAAATCCTGTATCCAAATTATATGTGGATCATCACCAAAATTTAATGAATTGTTCCTTGGACTGAGGTGCACCTTTGGTGAAAATTTTATAAAAATCTGTTCATAACTTTTCAAGTTATCCTGTACACAAAAGGACAGACAGACAAACAAACTTGACTAAAAACAACCTCCTTGGCAGATCATAGGATGAAGCCTGGGTATAGAAATTTGTTTTATGATGATGTTACGTAGCAAAAGAAAACAAAATGTCACACAGCATCAAAATGGTTGAACATGTGTCATTTAAAGCATACTTTTTCATGCTTGTCATTTTACCACCTTGTTCATCTGACCTCAGCTTTTAAATAGTTGTGAGAGTAAACTTTAAATGTAAAAATTAGGCTGGTCCAAAGGACCAATCAGTTACAATAGCATCTGTTAGTGCATATCATCATAAGAAATGAAATATTAAGTATTATAGATTGAGTCTCAAGAGGCACTGGCCCCTGTTTGGCGCTTTCTAGAACCGCCCATGGTTCACTCACCTGCATTTTAGATAGTCTTCTTTGAAAACGTTATATGGGGAGAAAAAGCTTAAAGGTGTAAACACAGAGCTTTCCTTTACACTTTTATTCAATATGGAAACCATTTTCCTCAAACAAATTCCTCATTAAACTGCTTAATGTCCAGTAAACAGATACAGTCTGACCCTGACCTAATGTTGGTACTGGCTTCTTGTTAAAATACGCCTATTGATTCATTCATTTTAAACATCATAAGCATGAGGTTTAATTGTTTTGTCATCATTTTAGATGAAGATGAATGGGTGGAAAACGTCGAAGAGAAGGAACTAGCGCATGTGCTCTATTCACCCCAACGTTACACAGAGGAGACCATGCTGCAGAGGTCCAGTGATTTTTACTGCTTGATGAACCAGCGCAGATCTGTCCGATTCATCAGCCCTGAACCAGTCCCACGAGAAGTCATCAATAATGTCATCCTCACTGCAGGTAAAAGTGAAAACTTATCAATTCGACTTTTGTCAAATTTAAGGACCAATAAAAGTCATTATAACCGATTTAAATCTTTTCAGTTTGTCTTTAACTATTCATAAAGATGCTTATAAACATGTTCTGGTTAGGCACGGCGCCAAGTGGAGCTCACACGGAGCCCTGGACGTTTGTTGTCGTGTCTGATCCAGAGACAAAGCACCAGATCAGACTGATTGTAGAGGAAGAGGAGGAGATAAACTACCGCCAGAGGATGGGAGATAAGTGGGTCCATGATTTGGCCCCATTAAGGTTAAAATACATATTTACTCTATGTCTTTGCATTATTATGCTTGCAATAACAATGAAGGAATAAGCAACTAATTTTGCAAAAAGGAAAATTACTCATTTTAAATGTATCACACTTATTTCTGCATTTCAGGACAAACTGGATTAAGGAATACTTGGATATTGCTCCATACCTGATCCTCATTTTTAAACAGGCTTATGGGGTTCTACCAAATGGGAAGAAAAAGACCCACTATTACAACGAAATTAGTGTCTCCATATCATGTGGGATCCTCCTTGCAGCTTTACAGGTAAGGAATGCAAATTGTGAAATATAGGTCAAAGTTAAAATCATTTTAGTAAAACCTTAAATTTGATCATCATCAAAATGAGGGTCTGCATAGTTAAAAAAATAAGAATGTCTGTCTGTCAGAACGTAGGCCTTGTTACTGTCACATCCACACCCCTGAACTGCGGCCCACAGCTCAGGATCCTCCTCAAAAGGCCGGCCAATGAGAAGCTGCTGATGCTGCTTCCTGTGGGTTACCCAGCAGCTGACGCTACGGTGCCGGACTTGAAACGGAAACATCTGGAGGATATCATGGTGGCCGTCTGAACTATTTAAGAACATCAGAGAAAATGTTCAAGGGTCTTAAAAATGAACCGTATTAATTTAAATATTACTTACAGCTGCAAAAAAATAATAATGCTGGTTGTAGTTGTTGATGTTGATGCTTCTGTCTGGCTTACAATGTTTTTTTCTCATTTTAAACACCATGAATCAAGGGTATAGTAGCAAGATGGAATAAATGGTCAAAGTAGTTGCTGCATGACTGTTTTGTCAATGCATTACTCTCGGGTTCGTGTTTTAATGCCATGTGAACCTGTCCTTTAAAATGTTTACACTGTGTAGCTCATTTCTGTTTTGTAACAAAATTCTACATTTTTTCTTTCCAAAAAAAGATATTTCACATACTCAATGTTATGATTATAAGATCCCTCCATACATCTGGTTCTACCACTCGTCCATCGGGCCAGGATTCCAAACCTGGTAACTTCTGGCAGCAGAGCAAAAGTACTACAAACTCCAACACCATGCAACCCACTATGCTAAAGCCTTAAGAGTAAAATGTGTCTTTTATTTCTGAGGGATTGGTGCCTATCTCCAAGCAATCAGAAGGCAAAAATCACACACAGACACACCTAATAGGACAATGGGAGAGGCCAATTCTAGCATATGTGACAGTGTGGGGTCCTATCACGCTGACTAGTCGGCATGCGTGACTTTCACCCGGCAGTCTGTGGATTGGACCCTCTGTGGTGTGCACCTTGCCACATTTTGTGTTGCTGGCGGGATCCATGTGCTATGCCGATAAACGGTCCATGGATTCTAAAATTTATTGTGGCAGCCTGCGTGGAATATGAGGGCGTGCTTTGGGGGGGAAAGATTTGTGACAGTGTGGGGTCCTGTCACTATGCTCAGACTGATCATGGTACTTGGCCAAGGCGTTATCCCTTTGGCTGACTGGTCAGCATGCGTGACTTTCACCTGGGAGTCCCCCGCCTTTGCCCTCTGTAGTGTGTACGTTGTAGATACTGAGGGAGGACGCAGGGACTTTTTGCTGGAAGGCAGAATTGCTAACATCAACATCAGTTTAGGTTTTCTAAAAGTTATATTTCAGTTAAGGCAACTGAATTCATTTGAACTGGAACTGCTGGGTTGCTAACATTCAGTTAAGTTTTTTAACCAAGATTTGTGTCGAATATGGTTTGACATAGACCTGGGTGTCAATCTACATTTGACCTTTCTCATCTTTTCAAGGTCACAGACGAGCCATGCCAATATGCAGGAATCAACCAGTAAGAGGTAGAGTACAAACCCTTGTACTCAAATTGCAGATTTTAATGTTCACTTGTAATGCTGGTATACAACTTGTTAAGTAGATAATAATACACATGAAAATACAATAGGAAGTTTAACATACTATGGTGTTGAGCTGAACAGTGAAAGAGGATCAAATGTACTAATTAGTACATTGCATTTTAAAAAGGTATTTATCATCCCACTTTCATTGTGTAATCATGCCACTTTCTGCTTCCTCCAGTGCAAAATCTTGATTTCATGTCTGCCACATTTTAGTTTGTAAAAGTTAGGTGACATGCAGCATGACAGCTCAGACTTACTGTATGTTGCATCAAAATTTTTTTAGATAAGCATCTGAGAAAGGATTGCATATGGGACTCTTTGGGCTGATTTCGACTTTTTTTTTTTTGTGCTATTTATGCAGTCATCAAAAGCATGTTAAAAAGAGTCAGAGTTGGGTAACTGAAATTAGATTGCTACAGGACACTGAATGAAATATTGCCTCTATGACATTTTCTTAATTTCTTAGTTTAAATTGGTAAGGTTGAACATAGCTTTGATAGCTCTTTGTTGCTGTGTAAACTACACCTTTCATGTAGTTTAAACTCAAATTCTGAACCAAAATGCACTGATAGTAAAAGAAAATAAGGGATAATTCATCTAATTACTATGTATTAACTCTGTATAAGTTGTAAAAATAACGCTATTTTAATCTTTAAATAAACTAGACAAGCAACATGCTTTCCAATAAATGCTAAACTAAAATAGATATGCTATATAGATTATTGCAGTTATAAAGCATATAATTAACATACAGGTTGACACCCACCCTGAAGGGGGAAGCAATGCATTATCGTTTTGTCTACTCTGCCCTAATTGAGGAGAAGAAGAGAAGCCTCATTGCGCATGCGTACACCACGTACACCGAAGCATCGAGCTCTTTGGCTGGATGCTAGCAGGCTAGTGAACGAAAAGCCTGTCACATTTGGGGCTCTGACGGGGGGAAACACGCAACGGTGGGGATCAAGGGCGACCCCAGCGCCGCTTCAAAATGGCCGGACAACAGTTCCAGTATGACGACAGCGGCAATACGTTTTTCTATTTCCTCACGTCCTTCGTCGGACTTATTGTGATCCCGGCCACATATTACCTGTGGCCGCGGGATCAGAACGCTGGTAAGGCCTGCTTGCTGGTTCTCTGCTAACTTATCTCACTTATTACCCAGTGACTCCCTCAGAGGAGCTGTAGATGTTGTAACATATCAACTTGTAAAATAATAACGATATACTTGTGGACGTGTTCTTAGTTTCACGGCCAGGGAATACATTTTAGTCCTGGAAGAAACTAACAAACATCAGAAAGATGATATACATGTCTCTTTAATGTCTGTTTATACATTTAGCTTCACGTGTTGCAAAAAATCATGACGCCAGTGTCTTATTTACAGCTCCAATGTTAGCCCCAATGTTGTTTTTTAGGATCTGTTTAGATTCTGTTCAGGATTTTTCTGCTAACTGTTTGTAAACATCATAGATGCTCTTATGTAACTTAATCTGACAAAGTTCATTGGTTGTTACTGGTTGTGAGTCTCCTCACTGATTCTTTAAACTATTCATTCTGTTAAATGCAAGCTCTGTTTAACTGAAATGAACCTGTACTGCTATGTTTTAACATTTCACCATATTTTAATAAGACTTTGTAAGGGTAACCTATCAAAATCACAAAGTTGTCATCTTTCTGATAGTGCTGATGTTTCAATAACTGCTCCTTGTGCGTCTTTCTTTCAGAGCAACTGCGTCTGAAGAGCCTGAGGAGGGTTCATGGCAGGTGTTTGTGGTATCGGCTCAGGCTGATAAAATCTCAGCAGAGCATGGTCCCAACACTAAAGTGAGTGTAAAAAGCTGGGTTTGACTGTTCTAAAATGAATTAAAAGACTAGTACACTAAAGGACAAGTTATAGCACCATAGTGAAATATTCAGCATTTGGATTTTTAGATCAATGTATTTTCTGTATGTGTGTCAACTTCAGTCAGATGACTGGGAGTCATCTTTTTATTCTTTATAAGTTTAAAATTTCTTGGATCTTGGTTACCTGATTGAATATTGTAATTATTTCTCACTTGTTATTATGTGTAATGTATAACTCTGAATGGAACTTTGACAATTTAATAGTTTTGTAGATTTTGATGCACAAGATTCTGATTGGTCACATGACAGTGGATTTAAAATGGTGCATTACAACTTGTTTGACATAAAAAAAAAAACAAATGTGAGAAATGCCTTTTTGTTCTTTTAAGATACTATTCTCTCTTTTTGCTGACCATCTGCTTGTTTTTTTGATCATTTTGTCTAAGTTCCTTTTTAGCTTTTTGAGAAACTACTTCACTGCAGCTGGTGACCTTTTACTAAACACTCACACCATAATTTAACAGACTTTATTTTTTTCGTTTTTTTTTTTTTTTGTCTAAATCTCTCAGTGATGTTTGCAGTCTCTCTAAACATGTTTCATCTCTTGACATGAGTACTAATACACACCCCCACCCCTCATGTTTTCTATGAGCTGCTTACATTGAACCTCTTACAGCTTTTAAGCAGTTTGTCTTCTGACGCCCACATTAGACTCTTACTCCGTCATTACACTTGCATCTTGTTTACCTGCTAAAATCTAATATTTGGCTTTTAGAAAACCTTAAATCGTTGTATTACAGCGATGATCAGGGCTGGATGGAAAATGAATTGGTTTTGCAGAGCAGTGTTTAAATGTTATTTTCAAAGTTTTATAGCCCTAACAGAACTTAACATGGCAGTAAGATATGCAGCTGTTTGTCAGGAGCCTCGTTCACAAATCTGACGACACCCAGAATGGTAAAGGTCAGAGAGAGAGCGCTGGAGTGTATCGCTAGTTCAATGGCAGCATCATCATCACACGAGTTTGATATACCGTGCAGCTTTAATTTCCCCTTAAGAAATCCCATCATACATCAGCTAACCACTTTTGTTTCACACTTATTCCAATCTCCTTAGGACAACATCTCGTGTATCTCTAGTTGTGCTTTCAGACATTTGAGCTGGTGTAAGCAAGTGAGGTGTTGTTATGGCAACAGATACTGTGGTACATTGGGCATATATTTTCTTACTTTTGCTATTGTCATGGTAACAAGTTTAACATCCATGCGTAAATGATTAACAACAACTATGCCAGAATCTTGGTATCTTTCTGCTACACTACGATAGATTGATTGTACTCTGTTTTCAATTTCCAGTCGTAAAAGTAGCACCACATATCGTCAGGTCAGAAATTAGGTGCTCTTCCCTGTCTGCTAAAGAAAAAATGTGGTGTTTTTTTCTTAAAGCACTTCTACTTTTTAACTGTCTTTTATATTGGAAATAATTCTCCGTGAATTCTCTGTTAGGAGAGTTTTAGTGAAAAACTAATTTCTACAGTGGATTTTTTTTTTATTTAAAATCATTATTTTTTTAAATATCTGTTCACTTTTGTGTAATTCATTGTTTTATAATGAATTATTTCCTTTTTTGTAAGGGATGCTTTTCCCACTGTCTTTCTGTGTATGTAAATATCTAAATAAGTATTATGTGCAAAAAACCCTCCGTCCAAAGCAAAATTCTTCTGAAACAAAAGAAGAAACTTTGACAGTCTTTCCACCTCTGCACACCAAATGCAAAGCAAAACTCGAATAACAAAAGAAAAAAAGAAACCCAGTTTCAGGATTTCTGCAGAAAACAATAAAAAAAACCAAGACATTTACTGTTGTAATTTCTTGATGTTTTCCTCAGAAAAGCAGCCTTGCTGTTTGGGTGGGCTGTATTCCTGCTGCTAGCCTACAAGGTGTCCAAACTGGACCGAGAGTACCAGGAGTACAACCCCTATGAAGTCCTCAACTTAGACCCGGTAAAATCCCATTCATTTTAGTGTTTTTTTTTTTTTTCCAGAAACTTGAATGATATTAGGTTTTTGCA
Organism: Jordanella pulchra; assembly: GCA_034780135.1. Taxonomy (NCBI): domain Eukaryota; kingdom Metazoa; phylum Chordata; class Actinopteri; order Cyprinodontiformes; family Cyprinodontidae; genus Jordanella; species Jordanella pulchra. The sequence goes on along the minus strand of JAUZNJ010025668.1, from coordinate 8,108 downwards.
GTTCCCATAAAAGTCTTTTTTTTGTCTTGAACAGTAAACATGTAAATAGAACTGTGTTCTTGTTTCCAGGGCGCGTCGCTGCCTGAAATCAAAAAGCAGTACCGTGTATTGTCTCTCAAATACCACCCTGACAAAGGTGGTGATGAGGCCACATTTATGGCAATTGCCAAAGCCTATTCTGCGTAGGTTTTTCTTTTCCTTTATTCATTTTTTTTTGTCTGTATTTTGGGTCAATGGATCATTTTTTTTTCTGTGTTCTACAGTTTAACCAATGAACAGTCCCGGTTCATCTGGGAAACGTACGGTAACCCGGATGGTCCAGGAGGTCAGTGAAGCTACCCATTTCATTTTAACTTAAGCTTTTTTTTTTATGCCTTTCTTTAAAACAACCCAATTCAACCAGTTCATTTATTTAAAACAAACATTTTTTTTCTTTCATATGAAAATGTAAACAGAGATGATAAAAATCTCTAATAATTATTTATGCACTATAGACAGTATAGTTGCTGTGCACACCTTACTGGGTTAAAATTTATCCGTTTGGACAATGGCATAGTTTTCACAATCTAACGCAATCAAAGCAGATAAATCGAAATCATACTCTGTATGTCCACATTAATACACGCAGGTATGGTGACAACAAATTCAATAAAATAAGAAGTTTTATTGGTCCTAAAGAGACATTAAATGTAACAACCTGTGTAACAACCCATACAGAGGATAGCATTTGTTGTGTTTTCGTGTTGAAAGGTTGATTTATTTCTGTTTAGTTCAGAAAAAAAATCAGTTTTAGATCTTTTTGATGTAATAAATGCTTACAGACAAAGCTCTATCCACCCCATAGAAAAGGTCTTGAAAAATCAAAGCAACAGAGGGTGTAGAGATGTATAAAAAGGTTTCTTCCCGGATATTTAACCTTTCAGCTTTGGTCTGTTTTATCTCTCCTTTCCCAGCCACCAGCTTTGGTATTGCCCTGCCGGCGTGGATTGTTGACCAAAAGAACTCCATGCTGGTATAAAAATAGAGCCATAAATGATTCAACCGATGTTATGAGCCACTGTTTTTTTTTTTTTTTAATTCCGCACCATTTCTTTGCTAATAATGAAACTTTTCTTCTTTAGGTGTTGTTGGTCTATGGCCTTGCTTTCATGGTCATCCTTCCTGTAGTTGTGGTAAGCTTAAAACAGGATTATTTTGTTTTTAAACTTTGTATGGTTCAGACTATGAAGTTTTAATTTTTGCCCCTTTACTTCAGGGAACGTGGTGGTACCGCTCGATCCGATATAGTGGAGACCAGATCCTCATCAGCACCACACAGCTTTTTATGCATTTTATGTGCAAGACACCGAACATGAACATGAAACGTGAGCTTCCTCTTGACTGGTTTTATTTTCTTATAATTCCATCACACACACGTCATTTAGCTTTAGCTGTATATCATTAAAAAGATGAACATTGTTTTATCCTTGATTCTTATTCTGACCAAATCTGCCTTCCAGGGTTAACCATGGTGCTGACTGCAGCCTTTGAGTTTGACCCTCGCAGCACTAAAGAAGCCACCATAAGACCCACAGACAACACTGAAGTCCCACAGGTAAAACAAACCTTCTTGAGGAATTTGGACAGAAAATATTTCATCGCTCTGAAGGTGCACTCAAACTGATCGCATCGTCAAATAAGAGGAGCTTCAGCTGCGTGAAGCTGACAGACCACCCATGTGCAAAAAACTCACAAAAATAGACTGAGTGGTCAGTGCTTCATTAGCGCCGGTTTGTTCTGTTAAAATGAGCATTTGTAAAAATGAATAAATAAATATAGATAATGTGTGCTACTTTAGTTTTAGAAAGATTAAAATTATCCCCCAATTAAGCTCCGAATGACTTCTTCTGTGCTACTTGGTTTGTGCAGGAAAAACTGTGGATTGACTTTTGATTTGGTTTTTAAGATGGAATAAGTTTTTAAGTTCAGCCGATGGTGTCGCCATCCCAGCAAACATTAGTGCTGAGCTCGTATCAGGATACAAAGTTATTCCATAACATAACTTGTCACTCCTGTGCTCTATTGAATATAACCTTGAATATCGCAAACAGTTGAAATTACAACCACAATCAGTCCATTATTGGTTACCGCTGCGTGATTTCTCTAAAGAGATCAGGTTTTCCCACTTCAGCTCCGCTCCGTCCATGTGGTGCCGCTGTTTGACAGCACCGCAGTCTAGCAGCACGAAGTGTGAGCGGAGCACAGAACGCCTTCACCGCTGGCCACTTCCCCGCACAGTTTGCATAGGAATACTATGTAAATCCACCGCCCTCGCCGCAGATACTGTGCTCTGTCTTAATGCACCTTTGGGTCTCTAGATAGGTTTTTTTCATGTATTTGCATTTTTTTGCAGTAGAGAAGTATTCTTGAATATACTGCCAACCTTTCAATGATCTTCATATAAAAATGGAAGAAAAAAAATCAACTTTTTAAATGATAAAACTAAATATTTCTAACATTTGCCAGAATTGAAAAATCTGAAAAAAAGATAACAACTGATATTTAGGATTAAAAGGGTGAAAAGATCTTTGAATGTTTATCTTTTATGGTGAGAATTGAAGTTAATGATGTCATAATTTAAAAAAATTAAAAAAGAAATATTAAAAAAACACGCAAATAAACGTAAATTCTGAAACGTAAATTATATTTCCAAGGTAATCTATGAAAGATTATCTGCACAAATGTTAATCCAGCCTGTTATAATCCCATTCTTAAAGGAGCACATATGGGAGAAAAAAGACTCTTAACTGAGCTAGGCCAGAACTAAAAGGCATTCAATTATCCAGAATTCTGTATTTTGTGTCTGTTTATTTGTTACAGTTGATCCGTGAATTAGGGAATATCAACGTGAAGAAGAAAGAGCCTCCGTTCTGTTATCCATACAGTCTAAAGGCCAGGGTGTTGGTGCTTTCACATCTGGCCCGCATGGAGGTGTCGGAGGAGTTAGAGGAAGGTAGGACTGACTGATGGCTTTAATTACATGTGATATAGTTCTTAAGCTTCTTTAAATGTAAACTTTTATGAAGCATCTGGTTCGCAGTTAAATTAAGACTGTATTTACCAGCTCAGGTCTCAGTTGGGTTGTTAATATATTTTTGTGCGTTGCAAGCATATGCCTATAAAAGTCTATGGAGTAGCAGAAGTGTTTGAGATGTTATTAAAGGCCTCGGTTGGGTAATAAAGAAAGTAGTACTGGCTGTTGAGCCTTAATGAGCTTTAAATAAACTGGAAGAGATTAAAACCCTTAGAATGAAAAGTCATTTAAAATTCTATTCATGCAGAAATAAGATCCCATTTCTTCTGTTATGTTTAATTTAAAGTAAAAATGGTTTACATTGAGAAATGATTCTGTGTGTTTCTTCATCAGATCAGAGATTTGTGTTGAGGAAGACTCCAGCTCTCCTCCAGGAGATGATCAACATAGGCTGCCAGCTCACCATGATGGCCAACAGCAGAGGAGGTTCACACAGCGTGATTACTTAACCCAATCAGCATCGTGGTTTCCTTTTCCTTTATAAATCATCTGTGCACACTTTTAATCTTGTTTACAGCTTTCCACGCTCCCAGACTGACGACCATAGAGAATTTTATGAAGCTGACCCAAATGATCGTGCAGGGCCTGCAGGAGTCCAAGTCACCGCTTCTGCAACTGCCCCATTTCGAAGAGGAGCACCTCCGTTACTGCATTTCAAAGAAGGTACCCATCCACACCTTAATAAGGTCTCCTAGTGTGTTTCCAGTCTGTATCAGCAGATAACCAGCGCTTCAAAGAATGCGGACATCCAAACACTGCCTTGTAATGCAGTAAAGGCTTTAGTGAAGCTGTTTGCTGATACTTATGGTCATTTTTCTTTTTATCTGGCCAGTCCCAGTTTATGGCTCCTGTTAAAAGTCTGATCTCTAAATTTTGATTTAGACAATCTTTTCTTTCTTACTGGACGATGCAATCTGACAAATACTAACCATATAAATAGAGACATGTTTTGGTGAAACTTTGATGTTAAACATGTATTAAAAAAAACAGTGGCCTAATTTAGAATAATTTTAAATTATTTAGGATGTTAAATTTAGGATGATGATTAAAATTTAATTTGAATTTGTAATGTTAAATGGCACTAAAGTTACATGAAGTTATATTTTTAACTAGAGTTTGTGACGGTAGAAACTGCAAAATAAGGAGTTATTTTAGCTTAAAGTGCACTTAAGATAAAAACAGGAAGACTTTTTTACTTACCCCCAAAAATGGTAGCTGGGAGTGGAATATGCCGCTTGAAGATAGCTTTTTAATAGATTTACTTGCAGGTTATTACTTTTGACCCTTTAATTGGCAGGTACATAGAAATATATTTGTTTTTTTAACTAACATTTTCTGACTGATCTAGGTTTAAATGACACAATTCATTTTTTTATATAGGAGCTTTATTTTTCAATTTACTGTTTGTATACCCGAGGATACATTGCCTGTTTGGAGTTACAAAATGCCTGTCCAACTTCTTTTTTAATATTTTTCATATCAATTCTTCTTCTTTTTTTCCGATCGGACTGAATTGAGTCTGTCTTATTTATATGAAACCCAATCTGATCAGAACTTGTGTCCATTTAAAAGTAGCTAGTGAAAGCTGAGGAAATAATTGTGAGCATTTTGGCCAGTGATAATGGAAAGCCTTATTTTGAATTTCTGGCATGTGATTGAAGTCTGTCCATTCTGGCACATTCTGCATTGGCTTTTTACTGACAAAATCAAAAAAATGCCCTTTGCCATCACGATGCATATCATCCAGAGGCCTGAAGACTTTTGTCTGCTCGATGATGGTGATGGCGTCCTTACTCAGAAAGTCTGGAGTAATTGGGGGTGTTTTATGCTCCTAACTGGCCAACATACTGTATCCTCCAGGTTACAGACATTTAATGCCTTATTATAAGAGCCGTTTAATGGCATTTCAGATTTCTTTAGATAAAAATGTATTTAATCACATTAAAGAACAGTATTTTATTAAATTTAATCCTCTAACATAATTTTGAACATCAAAAACAACAACTCTAACCTCACAATGTGTCAGGCTGCCATTTTGTCTTTTACATGAATTTATCGGTTATATTTCTATGCTGGTATCAGGTCACATGACCTCATTATTCTCCCCTCCCCTGACTTAATGCATCCATTGATGCAAACCAGTTTTTTTTTTTAAGATAATTTTCTTTGAATCACTGAGGAGGCATTCTCTTCCTGTCCTCTGCAGTATAAGGTGCGGACCCTGCAGGATCTGGTGAGTCTAAAGGACTCAGACAGACGAAACATGCTGCGTTTCCTCGGGGAGGAGAAGTACGATGAGGTCATGGCCGTGCTGGGCAGCTTCCCTCATATCACCATGGACATCAAGCTTCAGGGTTAGTCATGATACTTAATTCATGATAAAACAATTTTATACAAATGTCATTTCCTGGTCAGGAAATATGTTTGATAGATTGAACAGACTGATGTTTATACCGTCTTTTTCTGCCCTGTGCTTCTGGGCACAATATCTGAAGTTTTAAGGTTTTAATTCAGCAGATTTTCTCCTTTTTTATTTACAGTCCTTGACGATGAGGACAGCCATAACATCACCGCAGGCTCAATCGTCACAGTAACTGTTACCTTAACCAGAAAGCGTATGGCAGTGAGTATTTTATTTGCCTGAATACTTTGAGTTACTAGAAAGAAATTGCTTGGTTGTTCATATTCTATTTTCACCGCTAGAGGGTGCTGTTTACTATATCTAAATGCTGCTATCTGATTGCTCCCTGTTTGCAGGATATGTTTGAGAAGGAGCAGGAAGCATCAACATGTCCAGGAGAGGAGGCTACCAATACAGAGGAAGCAGTAAGGATACCATACCAACTTTGATCTGCAGATAGAAGAAGTCAATGTTTGTTAACATTTTACCTTCAATAAAACACAATTCTTATTCTTTTCTGGTTCAAATAAGGGAGACATGAATAAAACCAAAGCAAAAGTCTGGCAGAACAAGAATAAAGGGGCCAAGAAGACAGCCAAGTCCAAGAAGAAGAAATTGACCAAAAAGAAAGCCAACCCTGCTCCTATTAAAGCCAAGCAGGCTAATGGCAATGTGGCAGGAAATGTAAGCATCCTCAAATCTTGTCTGAATGAATCTCCTTCTGACAATGACAACCGTCCAGTTTCAGTTTATTGTTCCGTTTCTGCTCTCAGGAAACTGCCACTGTAGCATCATCTGCAGCATCCGTAACGAAAGACGAAGACGATGAAGGCTCAGATAAGGGCAGCGAGTCAGAGGAGGGCGAAGCCAACAAGGACTCCCCCAGTGAAAGAGACGAAGAGAGCGACAAACAGAGTGACACTGAGGTTGATGAGGGCGCTGGAGACGATGAAGAGGTCGGGATGATAGTTTTTATTCTTCTCGGTTTCTTATTAGATTGTCATTATGACTGAAAAGTGTTGGTTCTTACATCCAACCTTTTAGGAGTGGGAGGCACTGCAGCAGAGCATCCAGCGGCGAGAACGGGCACTGCTGGAAACAAAGTCGAAGGTGACACATCCAGTCTATAGCCTTTACTTCCCTGAAGAGAAGCAAGAGTGGTGGTGGCTGTACATCGCTGATCGGCGAGATCAGACACTCGTCTCTATGCCCTACCACGTCTGCACGTTAAAAGACTCTGAAGAGGTGAGACCTTCAAGAAGAGATACTGTACGAAATACCTGCAAAAAACCCCAAAACAAATTCACATTTTACTATTATTTCAACCTTTATTATCATCTTTTTTAAACCCTTTAAAAATAGTAATTATGGCATCACTGTAAAATATGCTTACTGTAAAATCTGTATTTTACTACTTTAGTTGTTTTCTGTGAAGCATCACTGAAAAAAAATCAGCTGTTAACTGGAATGATGACTTTACAATAGTTCAATCTGGTGATCAGCTTGTAGGGAAATTCGGAGCTAATCTTTTGTATCACGTTAGCCTAACAACGCTCTTTAGTTTGGAAGTTCTAAGCATGTAAGACCTAAAGTTGTCTATATTCAGTATTAGTGAGGTGCTTTCAAAAGTAAATTGGAGGAAGATGAGCATCACTCTGTAGGGAGAATATAGTCCAATTAGACAGGTTAGGGTCACCTTGCTCAATATTAAGAATTTAAGGTTTAATTTTAGTTTTTTTTTCCTGTAATTTAGTTTAAAACCCAGTATTTTATGATGTAGCCCCTTTTAAATCACAAAGTGTGCTAATCAATGCAATCCATTCAAGTTTTTAGGTTGTTTTGTTTAAATCAACCTCGAATCAGTGGTTCTTCAGCTTCTTTTACACTATACTCAACTACATGTCCTGACATCTTGTTGCTACACAAGCCTTTGCAGGTGCCATTATTCCCTCTGGGGTGTTTGTGTTTATCTTAATGGGGTTCCCCTCTCACTGTTGTTTCCTTAAACAACAACCCAGATTGACAGCAGGGTAAAAGCTTAATGAGGGCCCTGCTGTAACGCTGCGCAGCCAGCTGTCAAGGCTCCGAAGGGACAGGACCACAGGATCTACCCCCTTTCATGCATGATGGGTCACTGGCTACCAATCAGTCTGTCACCTCAACAGTTTGTCCTGTTTGCACCGGGAGATTTCTATCCTGCATTTGTGGTGCATGTGTTTCCTGAAATCTAGATTGGCTGCTTTCCCAGATTGTTTATAGGCAGCTATATTCAACTTGCTTATGATAATGAATAGCCTCATTGTGCTGCTAATTATATGTTTACTCTGTGGAGTTGCACGTGGAACTTGTAGCTTCATAGGATTGGTAAAAATGATTCAGATGTCATTATCGCCTTAAGTTTAGATGTTCCTCTTAGAAAGAAGGAGCAGCGATGTATGCATACATGTCCTTTCACTCTTGATCTTAATTCTTTTCACACCTCTGCTAGGAATTCAATTCAATTATACTTTATTGATTATCAAAGGGAACTTTAGTTTAGGTACAGCCCGTCCAAGTAGACAACTAGGCCTGTCACGATAGCAAATTTTGCTGAACGATTAATTGTCTCAAAAAGTTATTGCGATAAACGATAAT
>JAUZNJ010025657.1:0-16740 GCA_034780135.1 Jordanella pulchra | reverse complement strand
CCATCCATCCATCCATCCATCCATCCATCCATCCATCCATCCATCCATCCATCCATCCATCCATCCATCCATTTTTAGGCTGTAAAAGTTCTAATTCTTGAATTGTGTAGAAACTTTGATTCAGCACAAAATCCAAATGTGTCTAAAGTTTGTTCGCTGTATTTTTCATGTTTATAGTTTCAGTCCTATACTATGTAGGTAAACATTGCTCTAAATCCACACAAGTGCTTTCAAAGTTAAAGTAAGCCTTCAATGAATGTATATACGTCACCCTGTTAAGAAAACCCATCAACATAAAATGGGGTTACAGATATTTTTGACAGATCCCAGTGAGAAGGTCTGTTTATGTATCTGACCACTCACTGATTGCTGGAGGCCACGTCCAGCCCTGAATCTGTTCCCTTGATGTGGGTCCGACCGGCCATAACCAAACGGCCCTTGTGGTGGAGTTTTTGTGCTGGCAGAACTTCTGTAACCTCGGGCTCCCACATGTTCCTTTTTCCAGACTCCCTCGGGAAGTTTTCCCCAGTTTTAAGCAGCTACTTTATCTGGACACTGTTGGGATTTGTTGATATAAAGAAGTCTACATTTAGAGTGCTTCTTCCTGTCCTTTCATTACAGCAGGGAGCTACACTGATATTTCTCATTTTTGATCCGTCATCAAGTAATCTCATTCTCTAGCCTGTTTTTTTTGCTGTCTAAATGAGTTAAATTGAATAGTTCAACACAACCACCTCATAAAGTAAGACAGATACATGGCATCAGGTCCTTGAGAACAAGGCACAATTTTACCATTTTTTTGTGGTAAAACTGTAAAGCTCATGTTTTTTTGCCAAAGTACCAAAAGATTCAAAACCCTAGGACTCTGTTGTGAATAATTTATGATAAATGCTGAGTAATTATCGGCTCAAATTTGATTATAGACAAATAAAATTGTAAATTCTTTCGTTTAGTGGTAGGAAAGAAATTGGCTTAAGTTGCTTTGATTAGGAAAGATGAACAAAAGTCAAAGCAATATTAATACTATATTTCAGTGTAGCAGAAATTAATTTAGGAAAAGTACTGTGATGTTTTTAAAATAATGTCAAGATCTCATTACACCCCTTCCAGCAATCTCATGTAAAACACAATAACTTAAGTGTTCTTTGGGCTCTTACATTATACTTTATCTATATATTTTTATTGCCACACAATATTTAAAAATAAAACACAGTTTTCTTGACCTATAGTCCACTTCTGTATCATTTAAATGTTCCCTTTTCTTTTTAACAAGAAACTCTTAAGTTTAGATGTTACTTTTGCAGAGGGCTGCAGACAACTGCAGTGTGCCTCATTTTTGAAGCATGCTGGTGTCTACTCTCTGAAAAAGGAGCTAAACCTCTTTTACCGGCAGCAGTGCAGCACACACAGTGTTTGTACAGCTGGCATACAGCACCGGAACATACAGATAAGTGGTCTGTCATGGAAAACCGGACTCCAGCAAGTTTAAAAAAACAGGGGTGACATGGGAGTCAGGTGAAAGTAATGCAGACTGCAGCCACATATTGCTGGCTATAACTGCACAGTTTGTACCCCCATATCATAACCATGCATCGCCATTTATTTCCTTTTTACCTCTGTGAATGCACATTAATAACCCAAACATTTCATACGTATGAACTTAGTCCTCCTGCTGGTAATTTGGCCCCTCAAACATTTTGTGTCTTTTTAGTAGTGGTCCAACAGGACCTGACTTTTTCTCACCCAAAATTGTGTTGTCCACTGTCATATGTAACATAAATGCCAGCCATCAATCTGAACCCAAGAGGAGAAATTTTCCTTAAAGTTGTTATACGGTTCTAGTGAATAAAAGCTGGGAGTTTCTCAGGTTTTTTTGTGCTTTTTTATTTCAGAAGGACCTGCTACATTTTAAAGTAACTAACATTTTCAACTTGGGATTTTCTATGCATGCTTGTCTGTCAGACTTGTTTAGGAAGTGGTACCTGAACTGGAACACCATGCCCTTAACAAGTCTTTCTAACTGGGATGGGAAAGGAAATTAAAAGGAAACTGAGTATAATACTAAATATCCAGGTAATATCCAACCTGGAGAGGCTCACCTGGAGAAAAAGCAGAAATTAGAAAGTTTTATTGGCATTAAAAATTGAGTCTTTGCTGTTCCGATGTCGGTGCTGAATGAAGTGGATGTGAATGAGCAGGTAGATTTAGTTTAAAGACTTCTTCTTGTAGGGAGACAAGAGGAATGAAGATGGTGAAGGGGTTGCATTTTTTCTTTTTTTGTTTTTGTTTGTATCCTGTTTGCTAATATGGTTCTGGGAATAATGTCCCAGAACTAGATAGTAGCCAAACAGTTTTGATGAGTATTATGACTCTGTCACTCTGCCACTTGTATATGGAACTTTATTGAAAATTCTTTAGGGAGTAAAATTGTATACAACGGACACAGAGGCGGAAAGGTAGATGAGAAAGAAAGAGGGGACAGGAACTGAGGGGAGAAAGAAAGAGATGGAGACAGGAAAGAGACCGTGAAAAGGGAAAAAATAAAATAAAACAGCAAAAAATAGACAATAAAGAAGATATAAAGTAACTCCTAGGAGTCTGCCTCCACACCTGTATGAAACAGAGAAAGAATAGAGAGAACATAAGCCAAGTTAAATATCAAACAAAGCTTTAAGGGCAGCAGGTATCCCTTAGATATCCATGTGTGCCAAAGCCAAAATCTATGGTGATTATACAATGTTTGCATTTTGGCTGAAAAGTGAGAACATCCTTGGCTTTCTAAGTATAAATGCAGAGTTTTGAATGATGACTGACTGAGGTGAGGGAGCTGGAGCAGGGGCACACAAGAACATTATTGAAGGTCAGAGTCTTTAAGCTGAATTAATCCCTGCACTTCATGACCATTTATCTCAAAAGAAAAGGGTTTAAGTACATGACTACAGATTCTTTAGTTTACAACTATAAAATATTACTAGGAAGAAAAAAAAAACTGACAATGTGTGTTTATGAATTAGAGAACAGGCAATTTCATCCAGAGCCTTTTAAACCGCGTAATATTCATAGTATTGTTCTTGACAGGTAAAATATATTGTGAACATATTATACTGGTATTGTTAAAAAAAAGTACCACTTGTTCTTTTTCTTGCTGCTTATTTATGTGGTTGTGGTTCAAATAAAATATGACTGACTATAACCCCTGATCAATCCAAACTTATCCTAAATAAGTTCTGGTTCAACATGCATGTTTGTCAATTCCCTCTATAAATTCTTTCTTTTGTTGAGTACATTTTAAACAAATAATTTCACACTTATTTAGTTATTCAATTATTGTCTGGTTGATTTTTTTTTTCTTTTTTAAATTTGAGACCTTTTTCTAAAAAAAATGCTTAAACATTATAAACCGAATAGAATATAACAAATACATAAAACATTCAACCTTGGATTGGTGTGTAGTTTATTGGAAACACTCAGTTGTATTTGGGACTCTCTTGTTCCAAAAAATCTCAAGTATGTAACAACCAAACAGTAAGGAAACTATTTATTAGTTATGTATAAGCAAATGTTTATGTACGGTAAGTTATGTAAACCAATATTTTTACTTACCATGCTCAATTCACAAAGCAAAAAATGTCTTCCTGTTCAAAATAATGAAATCCTTGATGTGAAATATCCCTTGACCAACAGTTCAATGTAATGCCCCAATAATCCAGGAAATATTGGAAACAATTGATGGGACACATGACCAGCATCGGTCTGATTGAACTCCCTCCAATAAATATTCTCTCTTATTCATTTAACTATGAGTATAATACATTTAATAACCTAATTTTGCAACCTACACATGGTCTTAATAAAGCACGTCACAGTACAGCAACATCCGCTTCGCAAACCCTGAAAAACTCAGTTTTGAATTTTCCAACTCTCTATGTTATAATTCATTTTCTTAGAGCCATAAAGCATCATTTACCTACAGTAGATTATAGTAAATTCATTTAAATTGTTGGATGTCAAAGTACACAATGTGACTCTGCAGATGGCTCCGTTTTTCTACTCAAGAGTTGGTAAATAAAATAGCCAACATTATAGAAATACAAAATGATAAAGGGGTGAAATGGCTAACAGCCCATATTGTGTAGCTCCACAAACATCTTTTGACTTGGTGATATTGTCACAGGAAATACAACTGGACTATGGAGCCTGTACAGCCTGTTTTAAGAGCCTGGGCTTTTATTAGCGTCTCCTCAAACACAATGACTTCTGCAGTTCATGAAGCCACCATTGTCTCCTCTCTGGTAAACAGCTCTTTTCTCTGTTGAACAGTGACTCAAATTTTGTACTACGTTGTGGAGAACGCATCGCAGAATAGAGAGTAGGTCATTATTCAAAGCTAAAGTCCCATAGGATTACTTATTAAGGGTTAGAGGGGGACCTGCTGGAGGCTGATAGCCCCCCACCCCCCAACCTATCCCTCCTCCTACAGTGCGTGCCCGTGTTTGAAGTGCTTTGTCTGGGATGTTGGCGATGGGGCAGGAAGAAATAGAACCATACATATTCATTGGGTGGGAGGAGTTAAGCCCCTCTTTTCATATCTGGGTGATAAAAGGCTCTTCCACCCCTTAGCCCCAAAACGCATGCTCCTCCAGTGCTTGAAGAAATATTAATTGGATATCATGCTGTCCCTTATTTGTGCCCCTCTGATGCTCTTCACAGCCCAGACTCCCTCTGGAATATTCCATCCAAGTGTTTGGATTGGAAGATTATAGGAGTAAAAAGTCTGTTTGTGTCTGCTTTGTTGTCTATGAAGTGGATTCAGCTAGTGCCAAAATTATTGGCTGGAGCAAAATGAGTGGAGATGACTGTTTTTATCCCTCTCATTGTGTATTTGTTTTTCTCACACAGTCCAAAAAGCCATTAAAAGACATGCTGATACACATTTGGAAACTCTTATGTCTGTAACTCTAAAAGTAACAAAGGAGAAGAGTAACTTGATATTTTATAAAGCCTTCTTATTTTTATGCATTTTTTTCTATGGAATCCCCCCTAGACTCCTAGCGATGGTTTACATTCCTCTGGATTCACGGCAGGAAATGAAGGCAACAAATTTTGAAGCCTCCTCAGCAAGTCCTGCGCCCTGTGACAATAACCACAATCCATTCTGCTTCAGGGTTGGGTTAAAGGTACTCATGTAAAAAAAAAAAAAAAGCGGTCCTAAGGGTATTCAACACTTTCCTGCTAACAGCATCTGCAGCATTTATTACTGCCAACACAGCTAGGCTATGGTTAAATGGGTTGGGGGCTGGGTGTTGGAAAGGATCGCCCCCTTTCACTGGGCCTGGCTTTGGGATGCCGTGTTAGTTATTGTTCCCTCAGCACCGTGGCTCTCTGAGTACCCATTGTGAGTTCAGCCTCATATTTGTCACTTCATCCGGTGGCGATGAGGCAGGACAGATAACTCTGTCAGCAAAGCCAACACACGTAACCCAGAAACAGGAATGTGAGCCGAGGTCGGAAATATTGTATAATTCCTTATTCCAGTGAGTCACTTTATGCTGAGGTTGCCTACCATGCTTCCTCCTAAGTTATTCATACTGTTATATAATGTAAATTTGGGCAAATGGAACATTTCTTTGCCAGTGTCACAAAAATACCAGAGATAAAAAAATGGGTTTCTTTTAAATCCATATTTTGAAGCAAGTTTCATCAATTCCTATCTTTTAAAGTAACAAGCGAACAACAACCTTACAGTGGTCAGTTAGAATCAAAGTTCTCCCGCTTTACCAATTCACTTATACCAACTACTTCTGTTCATGCTGTGTTTTTATAACATTCAGTTTTGATCACAAAGGAAGGCTTGTAGATTGGGCCTATAAATAGTTCAATTAGCTATTTTTTTTTACCTCAGATAGTCTGTATTTTGTTCACGAAGGTGCAATGTGACACCACAGAGCTGCAGACACTTGATTTAGTGTCACAGCAGTTTGGTTCACCCAAAGATGACTCATTGTCCTGCTGAGTGTAATCACATCAGAGACACCAGAGACAGGTCCTCCCCACCATAACCTGCCTCCATTCTCGTCTTCCTCCAGAGAGTAGGTCCTCTTCTTTCTCAGGGTTACAGTTGCTCTCATTCATAGTTGTGAAATAACATTTGCTGATATAATCTGATGGAAAAATAAACTCCCAACTTTTACTCCAGTGTCTGATAAACATGTACCTAAACAGACAGATGTATTTAACATACTATTTTACTGCAATCAGACCAGGGAGCCACTGCAGCTGGAAAGGTGGGATGCAGGCATGGCCATCAATAATCCAGGGTAATGTCTCCCTTTGGTTAGACCATCGATTGTTCATGATGCTATTTCTGTCCTTTAGCTAGTGTCTTATTATAGCTTTGCAGACTAATGATTCATTGCAGAGCAGAAAGAGAAAAATCCTCAGTGTTTTCATTTTGCAGGCCCCTGCCTTCATATTGTCAGCTTTGAAACATACAGTAGAGAGAAAATGAGTTGATGAGAGAAAGAAGCTGCTTAGTTATATTTATTGGAAAGTTAAATAATCTGCCTGTTTAAGACCACTGATAAGCTTTGTGCAGTGCGGCACTGCAGCAGGAGTCACACACTTAACAGGGGATTAGTGCCTGTCTGTGTCAGGGACCACCAAACCTTTTATGGAGTTGAACCACAGACTGACAAGAGATTTTCATGAACAAAACTGATAGATAGTACAAACTTAAAGTTTCAAATGTTAATTTATCAAAATAATTCTAGCAAGATATGCTCAACATATTATATTTAATAACATATTGAAGATTTCCAGCATTGCTTTTCCATTACGTTCTTTTTAAATAGTACTCACTTTGCTTGACTTAACTGAGTTTTTAGGTTTTTCTTTTAATTCTTTTTTTGTATCTACTTGGCTGAACTTCAAGCAGAGCCTGGTCCAATCAACCCAAAATTCTGCACAACACAGAGTCAACTCCTTTTTCTAGCAGAAGATTGCCAGTCACAAGGGTTGGCTTCAATAATTCAGTTATAGGAGGGACTCTGTTGCAAGAATCAATATTACTCTTTTTTTCTATTTGTAGTGACTGTGCATATATCACACTTTAAGGATAATGGTAACAGTGAAATCAACACCACAGACCAACAGCACAATTCTGTTAACATGATTAAAAACAACCTGATATCAAATGTTACAGAAATGTCAGTTTGAACAAAAATAAATATTTATTAACAAATCAAAACAAACATGGACAGCAAATCAAGGTGCAAAAAACAGCCATAAAACATTGGCAACCAGGAAGATGTTGTGTTTCCAATTGAGGTCTGTTTTGTTTTAGGAATGTGAAGATGAAAAGAACCAGTGTACTGAATAGAGCACCTTGTGATCAAACCCTGATGAATGCAGTGGTGAGAAAGAACACAGATCTTTTATTTAATTTAGGCAGAGATTGGAGGCTGGTGGAGAGAGACAAGCTGGAATGATATATATATATAAGTTTGCATTAATGGTCCATTAGCACTGTATTAGATAGACTGGAGATTTTGTAGTTTTTTATCAGAAATGCCAAACAGCAGGGAATTGCAGTAGCCCATTTTGGAAGAGATGAGGGATGGGTCATCCGATGATGTCAGGGATGGGCGAGGGGTTGCAAGATTTCAATTTGATGTTTTAACCCTAAGCCTTCAGTTTTTGAAATAAAAATATGGTGTTTTATGTGGATGTCAAAAGAGAGATGATGTCAAAAGAGAGATGAGGGTTAAACTCTACGAAAAGACTGATAAATTTTCCAAAGGGAAGCATGTGAAGATAAATAAGGAAGACAAATGGGACCAAGGACTGAGCCTTGGGGAACCACACGTTTCTGTGCAAGCTAGAAGCAGCTTCCCCTATAAAAATTGGTCAGAGTGAAACCAATTGAAGAAAATACATTTGAATGTGCTGAAGTCCATTGAGTTTGGATCTATGCTATCAACAGCTGATGTCCAATCAAGCAAAAATGAAAAGAGAAGGAACACATGCATCTGCCGCCATCTGCAATCAGTGGTAAGCCTGACAAGGACCGTCTTGGTGTGCTGCCAGATTGACATTTTTTTTCCAATATGTTGTTGGAAATGAGGTGGTCATAAAGTTGCACGGCTACAAAATTCTCCAGAACCTGTCGAAATTTGTGATGAGTCTGTAGTTGAAGAGATTTCTGGGATTTGTATTGACTTTATTAGCAAAGGCTTGATGATGACAGTTTTCAGTATAGAGGTTACAAGGCCATCCTGAAGGATTGATATATAAATGTGGTAATTATAATGGTAAATTGTTGTTTATGTGCAAATCCATGCTTAAAGGGCATCACTAAATAAAGTGCTTGTTAATAAAGTGCAAGAAGTGTTTTTAAAGTTCTATACAGTGACTTAAGTAAAAATAGTCTCAGTAAGGAATATCTCTTTCTTACTGTGAGGCAGATCTCAGTAATCTTGGTGCAGAGAAAGTCTAATCATTTATTACAGTGGTCACCTGTGGGATTTATGACTCGTAGAAATGATAAACTGTTTCTAGAACTGTTTTGGATAATATTTTAGAAGTGTTGTGTCCTTGTCTCTCTTATAGATTTTGAATGGTCTGCTCATGCTGATAAGCTTGTTGATGTAAATGAGACCAGCAGCTGTGAACTCTTGGTCAAGAGCACATCCAGCTATCTTTACTTTCTGCACATTGCTATTATACCAACATAGGAATGAGAGCAGCTGACAGTCCTTGTTCCTTGTGTAGCCAGGGCATCTTATTGTCCAGGAAAGCATGGTGGTGCACATTCTTCCTTTTGCCCATATTTGGAAGATGCTGTGACAGAGCGCAGCTAGTTTGTTAGGGAGACTGGTAATCAACATTTACATTTAAAAGCAGGTAGATTGCCGAGGAGATCAGACCCCAGGCTGATGAGTTGTACAGAGGTATTTTTTTGTTTCAATTTTGTTCCTTTTGTTGATAACTGTTGGTAAAGTGTATTTTCTTTTTTGGGTTTGTTGAAAGAAGGGGAGTCTTTATTTTTGGTCTTCATATTTGTTTTAAACAACAATCAGGACCCATGGTGTCCCTGCGTCACAAGCTGTTTTATCTAGGTTGAGAAGACTAGTGGCAGGAGGGTTTTCCTTTTCTTTGTTTTATCCACCATGGCTCTTTGGGCGACTGTGCGTTTTGTTGGGGAGCACTTGGGTGCATTTAGTCATATTTGTGGTTTCTTCATTATTATTTTGCCCCCAAACAGTCAAACCTGATTTGATTGGATTTAACTTTGTTTCTCAGCTATAAGGTTTCCAGGGCCAGCATGAGCTTTAATGTGGTTCTTGTACAATAATATAAATTGAATACTGTTGTCCAAAGGAGCTTGTGAATTCAATAAACTGTATTTAATTTGTAATGGTGACTCTGATAACTTATGTAGCCCAATTATACCGCTCTAAAGTAGCTAAGGGCCCTTGAGTTCATTAAATCTATTCACTTACAAATAATAATTAATACACTCTCGTGTTTTAAACCTATGTTGAGTTTCACTCTCCTTAAAGTAATAATACACCAGTACTTTTCTATTTGTTTCACTCAATAATTTAGCTCTAAGCAGGAATAACCAAAACCAAATACTATCCTATAATAAATCAAACACACACATGTATGGAATTTGAACTTTTGATCATAAATTAAACACAATAGTAAATTCACAACAACAACAAAAAAAAAAATTAAATGTTTCAGTCTTGGTTTCTTGAAACCTATATTAATTAATGTGGGCCCACACTTCAATGTTCACCTAAGCCGGCAATAAGTAACTAAAATGTAGTCCCAAAATAAACCCCGTTGCAGGCCTGATGTGATGACGAAGCGTGAATTTAGTACCTTACTCCAAAAGCAAAACTTGAACTTTCTTGGTATTTCACCTGTCGGAAGTCCCCATTGGCAAGATGTCTGTAGCTCCTTTACCAGTCCGGCGTTCCACAGGATTCAGGAGACGGCAGGAAATCCAACGCAGACACAGTCCTTCAGCATAGTCATAAAGCTCTCAGTGTAAGCTCAGCTCTCTGCTCTAGTCTCGACTCTGGAATGCTTCCACGACGGAAACACCAATTAAGTCTTCTGTTAGCTGAGTTAGCTCACAGTCCTTAGTGTCCATTCACTGTGCCAATGAATGCTACTGCGTAAGCGAGCATTACATACGACTTTCTGACTACTGTACCGTAAATTCCGGTCTGAAATTATCACAGTAGCTGTGAATAAAAGTGTAGAGTCGATATCTATTACCAGACTGTCGAGTTGAAAGCCTAAATATCTACAAAAACACTCGTTCAGTAACTCCACCACGTTTTTCCAACGCGGTTCATCTCTCTCTTTCTCGTTTCTTCTCTGCCCATTACTTCCTGTCTCTTCCTGACCCTCAGCCAACCACGGACCAGTCAAGTTGCTTTGCTCTACCCCACTTCCTCTTACAAACATGACCCTTCAAAATAAAATATGGTGAAGATTACTTTTCAATAAAGTGGTTTAAAGTACATTTTTCACAAATTCTTTTAACTTATAATACCACATTACTTCAAACACCTTTAAGTACAGTTTTCTGTTAACTCTTATTTATAACAATTTCAACATATTTAGATAAACATGCTTAACACATTCTAAATTATTACTCCTTCCATGAACTTAACTCAATACAAAATACCTCTATTTTGGACTGGGTTACACTTCTTACAAACTTCTTTGTGTGATCTGGTAAAAAAATAAGGATTTAAGGTCCTCCACACATAATAGAAACTGTACCTGAGATCCCGCTTGTTTTATTAGCAATGTGAGGGTGTATCTCTGTAAAAATGAGTGTCATTGAGCTGAGTAGGTATTAATGCTGAAAGAAATATGTATTATGATTACCTTTATGTTGCTTTCAATTGGTATCCAAGTTGTAAACAATGAAATGTAGCAGGCAACTGAAGTAAAAATTCTGACTTCAACTTTGAGAGCTCCGAGAAGCGACAGGTTCAAAATCAATATGGCTGCCACTTGAGCTCCTAGGAAGCACTTTAGTCAACATCAATGTTTTTAGGTCTGCTGTATAAATAAAATTGACACTGACAATAAAATGTAAAGTGAAAATGTTGCAGGAATAAACAGTTTATGTAAACTTTTGACAGTTTGCATTTAAATGAACTTGTTGCATGTATGTGTTTGTAAACGTATTCCTCATGAGTTAGAATGTGTAAAAAAGATATATGTTGCTAGTTTGAACTGTGTATAGTAGAAGGCACCAAAGAAGCAAATCATAGTGATTTTCTAAGTTGCAACCAGAATGCTTGCAACCTCGGATAGAACAACATTCAATAATCAAGCTCCCACTTTGGACCTAAATTGAAGACAACCTCAGCTTTTATTCGGAGTCTCCCCTGCATTCTGCTTTGTATGGTTTAACATGATTGGTTTAGTGGAAAATTGGAAGATGTATTGACTTCTTGCTGCAGCTTATGGTTCTGTAACAACTTACAGGTTCCATTAAAACCATATTCAGTCTCAGCAAATTCTCTCTGCAAGAAGTGCACATCCTTTCAAGGAGTTTATTCTAAATCCTATAAGATGATTCATCTTTAAAATTATAAAAGCTAATCATAAAGAGTAGTGGCTTATCGATGTAAATTATGCTTTCCTTTTAGATTTATAGTACTTGAAGTTGTATACTAGGAATGTTTTTATCAATACTCTGTTACTGCTTCTTTCTAAAGCCTTGCTCTCCTTTGCATTTTGACTCTGTCCTGTGCTGATCAAGATGCACTATTTTTAGGCCGTCTCTAGAGAATGTGTCTGGCCAAAAACCCTGAGTTAGTATGTCCCACTCAGGTTTTTTTATATACCCATCTGCTCAAAGTCTGTCAGACTCTGAGCAGATGGTTTTTCATTTCCAGTGCATATTAGATGCGACCTAGATGACCAGTAACATAGCAGTGTCACAAAAACAAAGCTCAGGAGTAACGCTTATCTTTCTGTCATGCAGTGGCTCATACCCAGGACACACACCACCAATCCACAGAGAAGCCCCTGATTCAATGCTACAAGTGTGGACAGCCATGTAAAGGCGAGGTCCTCCGAGTGCAGAATAAGCACTTTCACCTGAAGTGTTTCACCTGTAAAGGTATGGACTACTTTGTAACAGGAAATGATCACATGGTCATCGTCATGGTAGCCATTTTAGTAACTGATAACCATTTTATGTGCTTGTAAGATTGTGTTGATTATTCTTTAAAACCTACACACTCTAATGCAGGGGGTGTCAAAGTGGTTCCAGAAAATGCAGTGTGGCTGCTGGTTTTCTTTCCACCCAAGCAGTAGCACACCAGACTCCATTCATCTCGTCAAGTCATCAGGTTAAGACTAGACTGACTTGATGAGACGAATGGAGTCTGGTGTGCTACTGCTTTGACACCCCTGCTCTAATGACTGAATGTGTGGCCTCTGATATTTCAGAGATAAAATGCAGGAGTTCTGTGAAAACATTTTATTAAATGCTAATTTGATTCTGTCACAACATTGGATAAGTAGAAATTGGGGTGCTAGTTTTACACAGCAGTCATGTTATTTATCAAATGTTTTTCTCCATACAACAAGTGCTACTGGACTATGAATGGTATTCATATTCCTTTATCAGTTTGGATGCAAGTTTTGTTATCAGATCAGAGTAACAGCATGTTAGCAGCTGTTTAGTTTAAGGAAAGAGATAACTGGTTTTCAAGGCTGTTTACAAATAAACGTCTGAAAATGTGGTGAGGATTCAGTGAACATGTCTCCTAGTCACTAGTTGTCTCAAGTCAGTCTCAAGTTATCTGTAGACCTCCAAGAGATTTTCTTTCAGGATTTTACAGTAATTCTATGCATCATCCAACTGAGTCTGACAAGGTTTAATTTCTCTGATGGTCCCATAATGCTTCCAGCACCATGTTTTACACCAGGGAGAGTGGGCTCAGTGTTAGTTTTCCGACTTTGCATGCAGCTTAAAAAGTTACATCTTGGTGTCCTCTTCCACTATACTGGGGGTCTGCAACATGCGGCTCCAGAGAAACAAGTGGCTCTTTGGATACTCTACAATGGCTCTTAATAGTGGCTAAAAACTTTTAAAAGAGCGAACTAATGGTCTTTAACACAATATATTACTAAATACAAGTCTTCCAAGCTTTTGCAAGTTTTTTACAAAACATTTTAATTTAATTTTCTTCACAGAATGACATGAAAGAATCGGAAACATGTTTTTTCGATCTATATTTCTTGCCATTAGCTTGGATCAGTCAAAATCTGATAAAAATCAGTCAATGCATCTTTATTGAACTTTTAGTTTTTGTCTTTAAAAAAATAAAACAAACTAAACTATTGTTACAAATGTAAACCTATTTCCTACTGCATGTATTTAACAATAAGTATTAAGTTGTGTTTTAAAGGCCATTTGTGGCTCCTAATGATCTTCATTTAGCTGGACTCATTGAAAATGGCTCTTTGGATTGGAAAGGTTGCAGACCCCTGCTCTATACCATTTTAGTGTACCCTAGGTCCTTGAGGTATGATGTCCGGCAACCTTTAGAAATGTCTTAGAGTTTTATCTCTATAGATTTGCAGTTTTCCAAACTCGTGTTATTTTCGGATTCAACACTAATCTGTTTGCCTAACAAATGGAGAGGCCTTTATGTAACAGTCGGATTTATACAATAATTGGATAATAGAGGGTCTTGGTTAACTAATTTGGTGACCTCTGGAGGCATGTAACTGCACATGCATTTAACTAGAGATATGCACTATGAATATCTCTGCAAAACCCTGTGAATCCTAACTCAAACATTGAGGTTAAATGAGGCCTCCTCACTTTTCAAGTCTAATTAAAATGTCATCCAGAAATGTAATCCTTATAATCCATATGAGTTAGGCCCTGTTGCTGCACGTTTTTGGCTTGTTGGCACATGTACAAAGCAGCCTCCCTTGGACAGTTTGGCTGCCTTTCTTGACCTCAATTTACCACGAACCTTTGTTGTTAATCTGAGACTTAAACACTGATATAGTTAGCGTAGTTCACCACAGGCTCAAAATAATGCTGTGCAATACTGAGATTAGTGCTAATTTATTTTTTTCAAAATAGTTAGTGATTCTAAAAGAGGACGAAGAACAGCTTTAATGGCAATGACTTGGTCCTTGTTTAAACTGTATCCTCTGTTGCCCAACAACTCAACAGGATGATGCTGACGACACACCCTTTTACACGTAAGCTAAACTTCCTGTCTTTGGATTCTTTAGATGCAGCAATTGAATTTCATCAGAAAAAAATAAATTGACAGTTCAATTTTAATGACCCATTTTATTGAATATACTTTTTCTCCAATGGTATGAAGCTGATAAAAGGTAAGGGCTTTAAGGTTGGAGGCCCCCATGTTTTTAGTGCTGTTTTCTTTGGGTTCTCGGGGACTAATCTCATCATCTCTGGGCTAATGCAATTAAAGATAATTCTTTCCCTCACTCTCTCCATTCCTCCCCAGGATTTAGTGTTGGCCTATTGCATAAGAATGACTTAACGTTCTCTCCTTAAAGGTATTTAAATGATAGGCCTAAAGGTAAATAGCACAGGACATTTATTTATAAAATATCTTGCTTATTGGATTTGTATGCAGGACAGCATCTCCTTTTGTTTCTTGTTTGTGTTGCTGTTCCTTTATTTCCTTTATTTTTTTCATTCTCTTTCCTTTCTCTCCTGCTTCCTTCTTTCTCTCCCTCCTTTCCTTGGGATTTTCCTCTTTCTTGATGTCCTATTTCTCACCCATTCTTCCATCTCTGTTTTTTATTTCCTCTTCTATTAAGTCCCTCCTTGTTATTCCTCTGTCATCTTTCCATCCTTCAGTTTTTTTGGGAGGTTCAATGTTCATTTTTGGATCTTTCTCTTTTAAATCATAAAAAAGCTGAAATTACAGTTATGTCTGAATAAGTAAAACACTACTTAAAACTTTAATGAATATAGTTTTGAAAACTGGAAAGCATTTTACTTTCCACCAAAACAAAACTCTAATATTTTACTGTAATATTTAAGAGTTGCATTTATGAATTGTTTACATTTATTTTACTACTCAGTTAAAAATTTGATTAGATTAAATTATCACAAATACAGATGAATCAAATATTTTTACAAACGATTACTAACGATAAGGCCTCTCAGCTCAATATTTCAAAGATGAACTTCACGTCACTTTTCTCAAACTCGTCATCAGTCGATAGTATTTCTACCTTTTCCAGCCTTTCATGTTTTTGCAGACTACAAGATAAAACGTTGACCTTTTAGTCAGCAACTATTTAATTCTCAGGTTGTGCCTTTCAACAAAGCCATCCATGCATGGAGGAGTTGAGTGGCTTTATGAGAATTATTGGCAAAGGTCCAAATGAGAACAAATGTATGTCATTTACAGTGTGTGGATGTGACCTCGCCCAAGGGGGCTTCTTCATGAAGAATGGGGAATATTTGTGCATGCTCGACTACCAGCGCATGCACGGCACCCGCTGCAATGGCTGCGGGGACTTTGTCGAGGGAGAAGTTGTCACTGCCCTGGGAAAGACCTACCATCCTGCCTGCTTCGTCTGCACAATCTGCAAGTAAGGTCTACCTAAGTCAGGTCACAAATATCTATGAAAGTTTCATTTGAATTTCAGAGATATTTCTGATAAATTTTAGTTGAGGGGGAAACGCATTATGCAAAAACTGATTTGTAGTGATGACAAGGCTTGTGGGAATTCCAGTTGACAGCGTACAGTAGCATGCCATGTGTGACACAGTACGCTGTCTAACTGACTGTCCTCCTCAGGCACACGCATGTTGACACACATCTTCATCAGGGAAGCCTGTCATCTTCAGCCCTGCAACCCATAACTAATAGACTGTAACGCTTGCCACAGGGCAACAACATGTTGTTTCATTGACTTCATGTCTAACAGACGACCGTTCCCGGCTGGAGACAGGGTGACCTTCAACGGGAAGGACTGCCTCTGTCAGTACTGTGCTGAACCCATGTCTCCAGGGCCGAAGGACATCCTGGGCTCCAGCAGTAAGTACCTATTGTTTTGTAAAAATATTACCGGAAGCAACTTAGTTTTGCAAAAGCTAAAGGCTCGATTTATTCAGCAATAGAACCCATAGAGTAATTATAGTGTTGCTCCAAAAGTGTGGAACATCCTTCCACTGCGTATTGAAGAGTCTACCTCTTTGTCTGATTTTAAATCACTTCTTAACAGTAATTTTAACAGTTTTTAACAGTACATGAGATGTTGATCTTAGCCTGTGATATTAAGTTAATTTTCATTGCAGACATTTGTACATCTTATTTTCATTTTTTACATGCATTTTATGCTTTTGTTGTTCTTTAATATAAGTCCTGAGTCTGTTAGTTTGCCGTTGTCCACTGTAAAGCACTATGGTCCTTGGAAAACTTTAAAGTGCTTTACAAGTGAAGTTGGATTGGGTTGGTTCACATTTAATCTAACTCTTGGCCAGCCATTTTAACTCTGATAATCATTTTTTCCCCTCTACAAACTACCCATGTATTTTATCATTATAGTAGTGCATAGTTGTGATGTGGAGGTGGGGGTGAGGTGGGTGGGGGGTGGGGAGGTTTAGAGGATGTGGGGTTTCCCAATTTGAACAATGACTAAAAAGTGAGTTGTGCACTTGATAAGATCCCCCCCCCCCCCAGGCTG
>JAUZNJ010025656.1:0-42346 GCA_034780135.1 Jordanella pulchra | reverse complement strand
TTCCCTTTCAACCATGCCTGCTATCAGCAGTAAAATGTTGTTTCACTTGATGAATTTCCTTCTGAAGATATTCACTCAGCTATGCAAAACATGAAGGGGTGCCAATAATGGTGAGCAGGACTGTAAGAGGCAGTTTACATCATGGATAGGTCATCAAACTATCACGCATCACAATACAACATGGAAACAGATGAGAAAAACACCTGACACCTATGCAAACACTCACCCATGCCTATGGAAAATTAAGGAAGACCAACTAACCTAGCAGCCATGTTTTTGGACTCTGGTAGTATAACCAGAGAACATGCAAACCCGAGACTAAGATTGTAACCCAAAGCCTTCTTGCTACAAGACAATAATGTTGCCAGCAAGGCCATCATACAGCTGCCAAAGATAACAAAACTGCATAATATGTTTCTGTCCTCTTTAAATAATTGCCAACTGTGTGACAGCTGTTTTGTTTTTGTTTTTTCCAAAGGATGGATGATCTCACCAAATTAACTCCACATCACTATTGTTTTAAACAATAGTTTTGTTTAGTATTGCCTTAATGGAATTGTTTAAAACACTATTGTTTTAAACAATAGTGATGTGGATTCAACGAATCATTTAATTATCTAGAACCATTGGAATGCATCTCTTGTAAGACGTTGATTTTTATTACTCTACTACAGCTGCTAGTGGATTGTTTACCAGATTAAAATACAATTTCTAAACGAGTGATTAATATGGTTAGTAATGTTGGAAATCTGCCTCTAAGTGCATATTGCAAGAATCTAGTGGGTTATTGCCAGAACAGGTAGCTTATCCTGCCTGTGCAGCACAGATGAATGCGTTTTAAAGAGGCTTAATAACTACCTCTTCTCTCGGGTATATTCAAGTACCATGTCTGATTATTTTGTTATTCAAGTAAATTCGGATATTTCTCAGAAATAATGGCAATTCGTGATAATAAAAATGTTTCAGGAGGTTTTAAGGTAAGTTTACCACACCAGGAATATCGCTGTTAGTAACTTCTTTAGACAGAGACAGTAGGAGTAGACAATAGCTGATAGTGAGCCATGCGCAAAACAATAGAGCCTGTAGGATTGCCTATAAGATCTGCGAACAAGCAGAGGTTTATCAAAGGCTACCTTAAGATAAATGCATGTCAGGAATAGTTTTCGTTTTAAATAGTCTAATAATCCATACATGAAAAACTGGACAACACACATTTTCTCAGACATATGATGTGCAGCAGGAAATGTGAATGTGGCTACTTACAGTTCTTAGGAACTGGATCTCATCCTCTCCTTCTCCGCCTTCAGCCATGGCTGCAAAGGAGCCCTTTCAGACTCCGCTGGCTCCGCTCCCCTTGTCGATATTAGCATACAGCTAATTCACGGCCATACGACGAGAAGAGTACCGCAGCATGTGTCAGTCAAACCCGTGTGCTTACGCCCCGCTCGCCGCCCGGCAGAGGAGTGCGTCTCAACATCGGCGGGGATGGAGTAACGCAGAAACAGTGGCCGCCTGGGTTCTTTATCATCGACGTCACTGATAAGGATAATCGACACGGCCGTGAAAGCGCGAATATTCAAACAATGAGTGGGCTGAATAGAGTCGGGAACGTGAAGATTGTTTTTTGTTGTTGTTGGTTTTTCGCCTTTTTTGGCAGGCTGCATACTGAGCTGTAATTTCCCAAAGGAAATTCAAGGGAAGGTGCCATTTCCAGCGAGAGTATAGATCAGCACCACGGTCAGCGCCCTGCTGCGCCCACACAAGATTGTGCACAACCGCTGTTCCGCTGCAAACCTGAGAAACACATACACATCTGGGCCCATAATGCATTATTTTCACTTCTAATTATTTGAACAAGTGAAATATATTTCATTATTGTACTCTGAAATTGCTTCTCTATCATAAGAATTCAGCTGTTTTAACGATTTTATTGTTAATAACTTGACCATAAATGACGGTTAAAAGCATTTGGTAAAATTTTATTCAATTCTGGGTTTAAGATTTATTATTAATTAAGAAATGAAATCAAGTCAACTCGATTAATACAAATAAATGCTTATTTTTACGAGCTATCAGACAACAGGGTGATCTATGTACTTGTCGTTTCCAAAAGGTTCATCATGTTTCCCCTACATAACATAATTCGATTGTTTCCAGTTCGACAGTAAATGCTTTCATAATACAAGGCTGCCCTCTATTGCCTAACTTAAGAACTGTTTTGCACCAGAACCCCTGAAGGCTTTCATATCTGCGCTAATAAAAAACTAAATGTATTTTTCATTATATTACATAAACAAGTTTTTCTTGTTTTGTTTTTGCAGTTTTGAACAGTTTTAAATATAGTTTTTTTAAAGAAGGTTAAAAAGACAAAGTGGATAAGAACAAAGGTCAATAACATTTGATAGTTTATTTAAAAACTTCCAGTATTTAGAGTGCCTATTACCAATAACTGAACTAATCTACCTCTGCAGAAATAAATTAGTTTATTATAAGCTGAATTAAATGATTTCCATTTAAAAAGTATTTTGAAACATTAAACCTTTTTATAATGCTGTTTTTAAATGGGAGTGATATTTAGGATAACAGGATAGCAATTTGATTTTGTTAAAAAAAAAACTGTTACAGTCAGCTAAATGTTTTCTAAAGTCAAACTCAGGCATTGGAAATTATTTATTTACTTAAAGTGTTACTGCCTTTACTTTGTTTCATTTGCCTCAAAATTCAGAGTTTAAAAATGCCTTAGTTTTACTTCTCATGATTCAAGTTTTACCATTAAGCTCAAAATGTGTTATGTAAGAGTTAATTCTAATGCTATCTATTTTTATTGATTGATCTTTTGGTTAAGATTACTTTGTTGTGTTGTTTTGATAAACTGCAATTATTGGATTTTTTTAAACATTTCATTTGTTCTTGCTGTTCCTACTCCAAATGCAACTATTACATATCATATATCTTCCTATTTAATCTGATGGCATTTTAACTTTATTTTTTTAGAAGTTCCAAATCAATAGTCCAACTAAGTTCTTAAAGCCCATGCTATGCGACTCTGCAGGCCAAACATTATTGATCAGTTTTGCACATGTCAGTATAGATTTAAAGGTAAACATCAGATACAAATGGTGGTTTGAGCCCACCCAGGCATGGCTTTTTTTTAGCTGTGCTGCCAGGTATTTTAAATGACATGGCAGTTTTTCTGATGTATTTATAACCAGCAGTGACATAGTGAAATACTAACACCTAAACCAGGTGTCATCATCACGGTGCTTACAGGCACCAGGAGCCCTCAACAACCACATGGGGTGCCTCCAGCATCTTCTGAAAACGGAACAACTCATTGTGGGCTAAGTTGGAAATATTCTTTTATTCTGTTACACTTATTTTTTTTTAAATCATAGAGAATTTCCTCATATTAATCATATGGAACATTGAAGCATTTACAGAGATTTCAATAACCCCTCCAGTTCATAAGTTAGTAGAGGTAGTCCTTCCTGTGACCCATGAAGTAAATCTAAGCCTTAAAAAGATTGGTGACCCTTGACCTAAACATAATTTATCTCTGTTGGCCAATATTCTCAATTACAAACACATATAAACATTTTCAAAAAATAAAAAAATGAAAGAATTGTTCAATTCCAAAAAGACAAATGTTATACTATGCAAATCCTGCTTTTATCAAACCACTAAATTTTATCAGCACATTTTGTTGCCCTTCACATGACATTTAAAAAAAAAACATGTATTCATTTTTATGTGGTTAGACATACCACTGACATTTCAATACTGTTTTAACTATAGCAGAAAGGAATATTATATATATTAATTTACAGAGGATACAGGTGGGATGGACGGACGGACAGACGGACAGACGGATGGATTTCCAGTCAGTATTTAGTTCAGAGTTAGATATCAATTAACATGTCCTTTCATTTGTTGAGTGTAAAGCCTTTCTTCTGAACTTTTTCAGATTTTCAACACAGGTTATCAGGCAAAGGTTCCACGTTGTTGAAACTGGCTTCAGTTCACAAACAGATCTATATTTATCAGCATTATACCCTTACTACACCTCTGACCATATCAAAAACACAATGAATTTGACTTTTTAAAGTCTTTGGGATCCATTTTAATGATGGATTCTTCACAGCAGCTATTTAACAGTCAAACATTTCTAATGGCACTTTTATGTTGGAATTAATTAATCACTTTTATATTTTCTGTAGGAGATAAATGTGCTTACAAATCTGTGTTGCCATGTCTGAGTGAATAACTTTTTTTTTAAACTCAAAACCTTTGTTTGAAAATAGTTTTTTATCACACATACCTAACATAAAAAGAAACAAAAGCTCAGAAACTCAGCGTGAAAGAGTATTCAGGAAACAATCAATGAAATATAACATAAGCACTTTAAATTTTGTCTAATAGGTATTTTGTATAATTCTTGCAAGTTATTGATTTTTTAAAGGCCCCTAATTGGGTTTTCTAAATCCTATTAATTAAAAACAGAAATCTGATCAGTTTGAAGAATAAATACCCATTTGTTAAATACATAACGTAAGAAATTCTGATATGCTTGGCCTATACTTGGTATTAGACAAAACATTCATCTTTAAAAAACTCTTTATTTACTGCTGTTGCAAAAGTTAGGCGCAAAACGGTTGGGATTTTCAGTTCTTCGCTGAATTGTTTACACGATTAATTTCTTTCATTCATTATTTTTTCACAATTGTTTACACGAAGTATTAGGGTTGGGATACACAGTCTTATAATGAATTGGTTGCCTTAATGTTTTATGCACAAACTCGCCGCTAAGCGTCTCTGTTTTACAACACATGGTGACAAATTAGCAGTTCACGGGTTAAATGCATTTAAGTGCATATTTCGGTTGATCTGAAGGATTATGATTTTGTCATCGGAAAGCAAAGACATTTAGGAAATAGCTGCAACATTTTAATATGGCTGATCTTTCTGTTGTTCTCCTGGACCCTAGAGCTCTCCCATCACATGTCGCACCTGCAAGTCCAGCTGCACTGACTCAAACTGTGGGTGGGACCCTTAAAGACCTCTTAACCTATCAGAGAACACAGATCCAATGAGGAGCATTTCTATTGGATTAAACTCCTGTTTATCACAGAAGGCCAGCCCTGAGAAGCTGCGGTGATCATAGGCTGGCTTTAGAACAGCGATGTGAGGAAATATATTTACATTATCCACAAACAGCGTAAGTATTTTCTTACATTTTAAACATGCGGTTCTGTAATTCCACCAATTGTGGTTGCGGGAGATTGTAC
This sequence comes from Jordanella pulchra, assembly GCA_034780135.1. NCBI lineage: Eukaryota > Metazoa > Chordata > Actinopteri > Cyprinodontiformes > Cyprinodontidae > Jordanella > Jordanella pulchra. The sequence goes on along the minus strand of JAUZNJ010025656.1, from coordinate 37,061 downwards.
CTCATTTTAAACCTCAGAGAAAACACAGTATGGTAACTTAGACCTCATAGGGGGATTATTTGCAGTTTTAAAACAAAATATGTCGTATAACAATAAAGTTAGTGCAGTATCCGTCAGTTTCCTTTAACCTGCTCTTCGGGTTCACTCATTATGTTGTAATTACGCATTCTGCCATCTTAACGCTAACAAACACTCGTGGTTGCTGCAAGGTGACAGTAGCCCACTGGATTATGTTGTGACAAAACAGTTGTGGGAGGGTTAACATTTGAAGCATAGGTCTGTGTTTATAAACATGTTTGATAACAGCTCTGCGTAGGGTTCCGCATGTTCTGTAATTCTGCGGGACTATTTCAGCTGCATCATGTAAAATGTTGATGAATTGCTGTTCAGACATGTTTTAGGTGCTAATAAAGACCTGACAGTGGATGAGAGGATGAGGACAGGGGACAGAGTAAAAGAATATTGGTGACGGATGTTTCACAAGAAAGTATGCAGGGGCCCAATTAGTGAAACTAAGATGATCTACAAGCTTGCATGTGTGAACTGTTTTGTTATTTCCTCTAGGGGGTTAAAGGGGTTTACGGGTTTAGAAACACTCTTGCTGTAGAAAAATGTTGTAGTAATCTAACTATTTTTATTGTTCCACTTTAATTTTTCACAAAACATAATAAATAATATGGAAAATTAAAGGTCCTTTATATTAGTTCTCAATTTACAGTGCCTTGCAAAACCACCCTATTTACCCCTTTTTAGCACTAAAAAAACTAGAGTTAGTGCTTTCAAAACTAATTTTTGACTCTTAGGTCACAGATTGTTTAAGTGTTTTGGTTACTTACAGAGCCTAAAGATATATGCACACATATTTCAGAAGGCAAAAAATGTCAGTGCCTCGTTGAACTCTAAACCCTCTTAGTAAAAGGGGTCCAGTGATTTTGTAAATTGGCTTTGCTTTATGTGTCAAACAAGAAAATACGATATGGTAAGGCTGCTTGATATAGCTTGAAAACATAATCTCTGATGTTATTTTTTCTTCTACCAAATCAGATTATTTGTTGTGCTTTTTTTCCCTTACGTTTCATAATAAAATATAACAAATATACTTTGCTGTCAAAAACTAGCTTTTACACATTTAAGAACAAGAAGTGATGAACTAATATCAATCTGAGCTATGAAAACCCAAGACATGGATTGGTTAAAAAAAAATACAGATTTCTCAAAAATAAAAAGATAATAATAAACAGAAAAGCAAATTATTTGATAAAATCAATCAGTTGTTAAGGCCTGTGGTATAGTTGGGGTATTTAAAAAGAAAAGAAATAAATAATAAGTTACTAACAGCAAACTGATGTTTTAAAGAAATATGTATTCAAAAAAAATATAAGTCCAGATTTAAAATATTATATATCTCAAGGTTGATCAGAGATAAGGGTATTCCTTATTACTTTTTGCATACCTTTTATTTAGCTGAAGCTATCCAGGGTATAAACTTGTAAGTTAAAAGCAAATTTGGATTTGTTTAGTTTTAACCAAATCCAATTTCTTGTTAGAACCTAAAAATACCAGTATTTAGTACTTTGTTCCATTTTCTGGATAAACTGACATGTGTTAAAGTTAAAAGGTTTACTTTAAAAGAAAACATATAGTTAAAATCAGAGTATTGGCTATGTGTCTTTAATATTTATTTCTGTGTGCTACTTTTTCTGTCACAGCATCAGACCAAGTGAAACACAGCCTTAGATTTTCCTCCCCACTCACTGGCTACAAATACTGCTTCAGTAACTAAAATGGCACCCATCATGGAGGGCACACACACCATCTTGCTTCTGTATACACCCATCCATGAGCGAAACAACATCAGCCTCTACATTCCCAAGAGACGGGCACCTATTTTCAAATACAAGAACCGTACCTCTTATTCAGCAAGTGCTGGTAATGAGCATAACTGGGGGGAGCAGAATATGGCTGTGTCCAAACAAAGAGGTCAGTCTTCAGAATCTTTCTGCGGGCTCTTCAAATCCAAACAGACGACAAAAGAAGCAGTTGCAGAACTCTGCTTGCTTGCAGCTGAGCACTACCAGTTGCTGGCAGGTCTGTTATCACTTTGTCGGGATTGTACTAACAAAGTCCGGATGGGTAACCATGATGGGAAATTCCACGACTGCGAGGAAGATTTGGAAGTTCACCTTGGGGGTCAGGCTCCTGGCCACGACAACTGCTCTATCTCTGAATGTAAGGGTCCAGTCAAGAGCAAAAAGGTTAAGAGGCTGGAAGGCAAAAGGCTTGACAGTTTTGAGGATATATTACACCCTAAGGCAAAAAGGAAAGTTTCAAAAGGAAAATCACACATGGAGCCTACGACAGTTAAGAAGGTAACCACATCACAAGCTTTACAGGCAGAGCGGATCCCAGAGGAGAAATCAATAAACAATGTGTCTGACAGCACCCTATGTACCTCTAATGACAGAGATGCCAGTAAACCCATCCTTACAATGGTGGAACCTTTTCAGAATATTCAAGAAAACTGGGACTTTGTGGAGAACAACCAAACCTTTGACTCTGTCATGGATTTCTGTAATGACTTCTCAGAGTGTGATGGTGAGCTTGGCTATGCTTCATCATCTTGCAGCCTAATAGAGGGCCTGAACAGACAACAGAGTGGAGGCAACCTTCGTCCAGTAAAAAGGTTTGATTCTGACACGATTGAGGCGTTAGCTGGAAGTGGGTCAGCAGTCAACAAATGTGGAAATCAGGTTTACAGTGACGTCCACCAAAGGAACACGGCAATCAGGGTAGTTGCAAAATTGCAGGATGTTGAAGGTAAAGTTTTCCAAGTCAGCCATACAAATTCAAACGGGACTATCAAGACTAAATACGAGACTGGAGAGTGGGGAATGCAAAATGGAAGCTACCGACTTGGAGAGACTAAGGAAAATGGTCCCAAACTTCCTGAGGGGCTACAGCTGCCCCTTTCTCACTCTGCAGAGCCCTCGGCTCTAGTCAGATCCCATTCAAAGAGCCTCTCTTCACCTTCTCTCGCTGGAGTCTTCAACAAATCTTTCCCAGCCTCAAACAGCCTCCAGAGCATGTCACCCGTGCTGTCCCCTTTGTCTTCCAAGCAGCTAAGTCCACAGCTCAACCACCGCATTGTCCTGCTTTCAGATAAGGACGAAGAACCCTATCGAGATGGCTCCAATAACAAAGATGCACATAAAAACTACTCAGAGGTCATAGATGGAAATGGCAACAAGCAGACTGTGAGGCATCTGGACCTGGATCTCAACAGGCGGCCAAGCAAGTCCAAGCAGAACTCGTCCAGCAACTCTACAACAACAGGTGAGTTTTGAAAAATCACTGTGAGCAGACTGTTTTATATACAGACTCCCTGCACTGATGTGGATACAGATATTTTAGCTTTTATCAACTCCTTAGCATGAACTGTTTGTCAGAGTGATCCCTTCATCTCTCAAGTGTAATGCTGGAGTTCAAAGAACAAAAAAGACAAAAAGAAAATGACTTGAAAAGGATGCAATTCCCTGGATTTGGATTTGTGTCAGAATTTCTTGAAACCTTCAGTAACAACTGTATACTGTCAAACAATTTACTCCATGATAATTTAATCTGCCACTCAAGCTTTCTTCTAACAGAATGGTTTTGTGGAACATGTTAGGGCTGTTATTTAAAATCTTTCACTGCTTTAGTTTTGGGTTATGCATGTAACCATAAATTGCAAACTCTCCATTTGAGCCTGTATGGGGCAGCCAGGTCCTGAGAAAGGTTCTGTTGACCATCCATTAAAAGCTTCCTTGAGCTACATGGAGGGCAGGAATTAGTGGGAGTGTCTTGAATCAAAGAGTCAGGGTTGACACCAAGTTTGACCTGACTGTAAATCACGTGAGCACCGGTGTAACTTAAGCATATTACCAAAGTTAGCTTTTAAATATGTGCTTTACCGCCCACTCATGTTCAATCTAAACTACTGTGGAATAGGGCTTCAGAGAAAAGGATTAAACCTTTTCTTATTTTGATCCTTTTGTAATCTCGTATGGTGCATGTTCATCTGACAATAGCATAATAAAAGGATTTGTATGGTCACAGTGTACTCCTCTTTATATATAATCTTTGTAAACCTTAAAAGCCTGTTCAAATATGTCATTGTGACTTCTTGTAATCCTCCAGACAGTGTTTCTTCCAGCTTGTCTGTGCACCTCTTGGGCATATTTTTGTGGACTTTTTGCATCTGTAGATAAAGTTATTGTGTAAATTTAAGTTCTGAACACTCTGAACTCACATATTCATACAATACACAGTAATGATGATGTCCCACTTCTTTTATTGTTTGAACTATAATTTTGGTAAGAGTAGCTTCTGCATTTATTTTGAAATAAACTTTGTATTTAAGTAAAACAACACAATGCTTTTCTACACCCTAAACATGTAGAGATGATCAAAGAGGTCAGTGGTCAACACAACCTCAATTATAAATGCTTAAGCTAAACAGCCTGTATTTGGAGACATCAATTAACCCAACATAAATGATTAAGGATTCTTACACGTAATCAAAAAACCTCAACAAACCATCACAGACACAGGTGAGCATGAAAACTTAGCTTAAAGCTATAATTTGAACTAATTTGACTAATAGTGACTCCCTCAAAATAATCCAGTTTGGTCTTCCTCTGCGTTCCTTAAGTTTTTTTATTTTTTATTTTAGCACTTATCAACTAATATGTTTTCCAGCTGTTCCATAGAAAAAAACTCCTCCTGTAAAGACAGAAAAATTGTATATATTCTTTCCATTGCTATGAGGAAATTAACTGTATTTTTGGTGCTCACAGTGCTGTTCACCCACAAAGGTGGTGCAGGAAAGATTCACACAAAATGCATTTAGACTGCATCTTTGCATATTTAAAGCAGTTAGCCTTTCTCTTCAAAGACTTATTCTTGCGTCTGATGAGTGTTTAGTTTCATTCTCTTGCCAAAGCAGGAAGAAGCTGACCTCAATGTTTCTGTAAATTTGCATTCATCCATTGACCTGACTATGTGTTTGCTGCAACATTTAAAAACCTGCAATTCCTGCAGTTGCAAGAAGCTCTGCAGCAGGATTTCTTAATTAAATTGTAGATAGTGTTTGCAAAGTGTCGGTGAAGAGTTTTGTGTTCATAGAATTGGAAACAATTGCTTACAGAACTCCTATTTTTGGCTTTTATTGTACTTTATTTAATAGAGAACGTTTTATCTCTTCAACAAAGCTGTCCCCTGTACCTTCAATTTTAAGCAAATTAAAGCTAAAAGCTCAAGCTGAGTGTTGTACATTGTTTTTTATGTTGCTAAATGTCTTCAGATACGCTAGTTTATGAACACAAAAATCTAAATGTATTTTATTGGTGTTTTATGTGACAGAGCAACATAAAGCATTGTATTGAAAAAGGCTGTTTTATAAATTCTTTTTCGATTTCTATTTATTAGAATAAAAGTGCAATATGCATTTTTATCTAGTGCTACCAAGTAAATATTTTGTAAGATTACTTTAGCTGCTATTAAAGCTACTGTTTAAAACAAACGTTGCCTAAGGTAAATCTGTGCAATGTGATCAAAAATGTATCACAATATAAGCCTTTCACAATAGCTTTTACCATTAATTATTGATTAGATTTTTGTTTTGCTATTGAGATTTATATTATTTTTTGAAGTACTTTTTAGTTTTATTATCCCTTTTTGGTGTTTTTTAATTTATCTCTTATTCAGCATTCTTTAGTCTGCTCTCCAGTTTGATTTTGACATTTATTGTTTACAGTTATCTTTAGGTTTTGTTTCCCATGGCATCATACTTGTCTTAAATTATCTTAAGTCGATTTCCCTCTCCTCTAGTTTCCCCCTTGGTCATTTTTTATTTTCTAGTAATTAGCTTTATTGCCCTTTAGCTTGTTTTATGTTCTTTTCTAATTATAGTTAAACCTGTGTTGTTGCCCCGTAGTGCCCCTGCCTCTGTCCACACCTGCTCCTAATTGGCTGATTACTCCATTCATTGTCCCTTTTGACATATATACTCCTCCCTTGCCATTACCTTTTTTTGGATTCTCTTCATTCCCCCTGTATGTTTCTCCTTAGTGTCTCCTTGTTTTAGTTCCTGAGTTCCTTGCCTGTTATTTCTGGATTTATGCTTCTGTTGCCACCTAACTCATCATTAAAATCGGCAAGAAACTAGTGATGGTGAGATGAAGCCTCATGAGGCCTTTAAACCATTTGGCCAACTTGCTTCAACAAATCACTCATTTCATGGAGCTTCCTGGGAAGATGACACCACCTACTGGCGCAGTTCATAACTACACTTAGCATTATAATCTATGACGTTTCTAATAGTTGTATTGGTAAAACGGCAAGTCAATACAAATTGGAAACTTTGTCTGAAATACTGATTAATTAGTGCAACTTTCAAAAGCCACAATTAAGAATTGAACTAGGAATCTTTCAGACTGGAGTCACATTATTACAGCCTACACCCCTGTCACCACTACCAATACAGAGGAAATAAATGTAAACTAATTATGGGGACACAACTGATAACGATGATTTGTGTAATACAAGCAATTTTTTTCACGAACTAGATTGGTTGTTTTTCTAACCAATCTCTTCTTAGAGTGAATCCAAGCTCTTTGTAAACACTCGACTGAACGCAGCTCTTCTACAAACTCCCACATCTTGCCTGAATAATGAAGCTATTTAAATGCCTGTCAAAGTTCATGGGCGATCTGAACCACTGCCTGAAGCGGTCACGTGGTATTTGCGGCGGCGAGGCTTCGGACGCCATCGATTTCAGCCCCTCCCCTACTTGAAGCGAGCCTCGATACAAGCTTTGCGGAAACGCCCCCTCCTCTACTCGATACACGCCTCAAGACCTCGGCCCATCTCATATCATCACTACAAGAAACCATCTCTGCATTAGTATCCTCTACAAACCTCTATTAACCCTGACACCTACAGTATGGCATCTAAGACCTATATAACTTTATTTTAACAATGTTTTTTTTTCATGCCTTTCCGCAAAAATGCAGGGGGACTGAGGCAAAGATGACAAAGAATTGTTTCAGTGATTTCCAAACCTGGACCTTAAATTTTAGAAGTTCTACCAGAGTTACCATTACTCCTCTTGCAAAGACTACCATTTTAATTTAACAGTCCTGTCTCTTGCAGTAGGCTTATTTTCATTTTTAGATTATATATTTAACAAGCCTCAGTGAGATATTCAAAGCTCAGGATATCGTATACACAGACCATGCTTTAAACTTCCCCCAAACTATGTGTAACTTGGTCTTCGTGACGCTGTTTGTTTATTAATGTTCTCACAGCATGTCTTGCTGCTGTCTTGGGACAGTAAACGTAGATGTGTAGTTCCTCAACTCACCCAAGACACAGCGAAAAAGTTCAGATTTGTCTTCAGTTGCTGTTTTTGATTAACAAAAAATTGCAAGAAAGCTCTAATAATGCCCCAAATATAGCAACAAAGTTGCCAACTTGGCAACTCTTGTTCACTACTGAGAGCAGCGCAGCATACTGTAGCCACCAGTAATCTTCATAAACTAGCCAGCTTTGTGGCAAAAGAAAAAGGAGCCGTTGGTGTTGTATCTTCTGAATCCATTTCCTATAATATATATATATATATATCCAAAACATTTCCTTATAATTAAAATACATTTTGAACTCTGATTATGATTAGAACCGGTCTGTCAATATGCTGTATGTTATATTATATGCTTTACATTATTTGAATACTTTATATTCATTCTGAAGTTGTGTTGGCTTTCATTTTGCAGTAGCGGTGCATCAAAATCATTTACATATAACCATTTCATTGTACTATTATGTGCTACTTTGTAATAGAATACATGAAAAAAAAAACATGGGCTTTGAATTAAAGATTTACTGATGCATGATAACTTTTCACGTATACTGTAAATAAACATCCAAGATCAGGAAAAGAGGCTAAGTAGATCGGTGTGAAGCCTGGACCTTTATGTTGTAAAAAGGTTGAATTGTTTATTTTCCCTTTCATCTTAGTTTCCTTGGTGAAGGTGTGCTTTTTAATAGGTGTAATCAATGCAGTACTCCTGAATATTAAAAAAAAAAGCTAATTGTGTCCTTCGTTTCATGTGCTAATTCAAGTGCTCCAGAATGTTTTTGTAATTAGAGGAACACCTGTTCCACTATGTAGAAATGTTCCTTATGGTTACAGATTTGTTCGGTTTTTTTTTTTTGCCTTTGTTCTATACAACCAGATTAGTCATTGGTTATTACTCTGAGATTTTAAGACGGGAGTAAGGTTAGGAAAGGAAATGTAAAAGATGCTCTTTGGATGAATGAAAGAAAGTTGTAATGTAGAGTGTTTGTATGTATTTTAAATATCCCCCAAATTTTGATAGTCACAGTTGCCTTTTTTTTTTTTTTTTTTTTAGAAGCAGGGTGTCAGTGTTTGCACTTGCAGTGAGGTCATTAACAGAAGTTACAGAAGTTTATCTTACGATTTTTTGGGGGCATTTAATTTATTTAATTAAAATAATCTTGGTTTACAAACTCTCCTTGAGTTGAGCCTTCTTAAAGGACAGGTCAACCCCTGGAGTCCTGTAGACTTTAATGGCTCAGACCCTTTGTTGTTTGATTAAAAGAAAAGTTGCACTTTTGTTTTAATTTACCTGAACCTGAAACATGAATCAAACAACAAGGCATTCACAGTGAATAAGGTAAATAAATGACAGAGTGTGTGAATCCATTACAGCGAGCAATTTATTTAACTGCAACAGTTTCAGAAAACAAAAAAAACTTTATGCTGAAGATTATGTTTATCATACAATAACATCCAGCTTTGCAAACTAACACAGAATCAGTTGAAGCTTTGCTAATATGTGACTCATTTTCATTGGAAGGATCTAAAAAGTCACAAAATAGTTGAAACCAGTTTGCTAGATAAGAGTAAGATGAAGAGTTGAGAGCAGAACTTTTACCCTTCACATCACTCCCCTCGGCATGTGTGCTTCTTAAAGTAACACTGCTTAACTTCTGACCCAAGTATTAGCTTTTTTGCTTTACATATATTAAATATTTTTCAGATCAATATACAGCCCTTGGGGTGAATTAAAGCTCCATGTGGATTGCCTTTCTTAAAAACTCACCTATGTAACTTGAAAGGGTTTTATCTGGTTAGTAGTTAGTAGTACAACATACTTATACACTATGTTGTTTGATTCGGAGTCTTCCTGAAGGGTTAATTGCAACTTTAATAATACCATTAAAAATACTGATAAGGCTAAAGCTTTAGAGATGCCTTTTGCACCCCCAATAAAGGTCATTTTCACTCCTCAATTGCTCATTATTCTCTGACATATGACAACGAATGCCATAATTAGATTAGCTAAAATTCTCTAGCAAGTTCTCCCTTCTAGTGCACTGTCAAGGAACATTGTTCTCAACATTGAAGACAAAGAGTAGCTCAATTACAAATCTGTTGTCCATGCTACCAAAGCAGAGCACAATAGCCTCTTTTCTGTTAAACTGTGCACAGGGGAAAAGTGCACAAAGGTCCTTTTTTTAAAATTTAACCAGTTTTCTTCAATAAATAACTTTCCTCCTAAAACACCCTGAAAAATTTCAGTTATGCGGTTGTGTTTTTTTTTTTTTATGTTTTTCTTTTTTTGCTTTCTCCCTCAACCAGCCCTGTTCAGTATCAAGCAGCTTTAGTGTCAATTTGGGAAGCTAACTGAACACCATCTCTCCTAGGTCATGCCTTCCCTCTACCTTTTACTCTATCTGATAAGCCTTGAAACCTTAATCTTTTTGGCAACTCTGTCCTCTTTGGCTATGTTTTTGCTTACACTCTTAGGTAAAGTGATGCAGATCCTGTTGTGTTCACTTGCTGCTGCCTTTCCATGACAAGCAATCAATTGAATTAATCATCCAACTTTAAAGTGCTGCATAGCCAACAAGCCTATGATAAAACAGAAAACTAAGAGGCAAAATAGATGCACACCACTTTATAGACCCAGGTAATTTTCACAATTTATGTTTAAAGTCAATAAATCTTTTTCTTGGTGCTGTAGGTGGGTAGAGGCTTTCAAATGCACACAAAGTGCCACTTGCTCTAGTGCTCTGCTTTTGAATGATGGGGTTTACAGATTTTGTGGAATAAAAATACAGCTGCTTGTTTTTCGTTGAGAATCATTGATGAAATTAATGTTAATTTGCACTTTTCTTTTTTTTCCTTTCTTTGCTTTGGCTGAACAACATTTGTCTCTCTAAAATATATCAAAGAAAGTGTCAGGATAATAAATTATTTTTGCAAAAGAGACCATAATCTTTTGTGGGGTTTTCCTGTGGTATTTTCATCAGGGCTGCAAATAACAAATACTTTGCTAATCGATTTATGATTTTACATTTTTTATGATTAACTATTTAATGGTCATTTAAGAAAAAATGCTTATTAAATGAATTTGAACACATTGAAACTAAAATCCTACCACGTTAGGAATTTTGGATAGAACATATTCACAGACAGAAGGTTTTAACTGCAAAATCTACGCATGTTAAGCGCAGTTTTGACTTCATTATTGCTCTGAGGGGATTTTACTTTCAACAAATTACATTTTTAGTCTGTTATACTCAATATAATTGCTGTTCCATTACTGAATTAGTAGATGATCCTTTCACGTATATATTTAATATGATAATTAATAATAATTAATCTAATTATTTTCTCTATACCTCTGTCTTTGTTTTCCCTGTGTGTTTATGCCCAGTTAATTTATCCCAGCTGACTTGGATTTTGCAATTACCCACACTTGGATTTCAGATCCTGTTTGTTTTCTGTTTCCCATCACAGTCTTGATGTGCCTGTCCTAGTTGTCTGCTTGTGTCCTGGCTCTGACTGTGGGGAGGCGTCCTGCATGCATTTTAGGGTTTGACTCACACTGTTCCTGTTCCAACATCTCAGACTAAATAAAATGTTGCTTTTGCTCATGATGAACCTGAAATCTTACTCAGAGAATTTTTACACCACCATGACATTTGGTTTTTTGATTATTGCTGCTTTTGATCAGTTGCAAAAGAAAACTTTTACCTGCAATCTCGCTTTAACCAAGAACACACCTGCTGTCTCTCCACCGAACATATCCTCAGTTTGAAATTATTAAATTTGATTTTCAAAACCATAAACAGTTTGAAAAAAAAGGGAAAAAAACACTGGGAAATGTGTAAATTCTGTTTTAAGGTCATAATCCATGTAAGAGTGTGTTTGTATTCGTATTTATTGAATTAGGACAATGCATATTAGTCAACAAATCTGCAAAACGTCAACATAATTTACCTAGAATTAGTACAGTAGCCAAATTGCATCTGCTGTCCTAAGGCAATCAGGCACCATATAACATTACACATTCAAGATGCACATTTAAAAACATTAGATAACCATCCAAATTTTAAATCTATACTTACTAAGAATATTACAATAATGAAAATGAAGAGAATTCCTGTATACCATTTTCAGTGTTGTCTTAAAGTTAGTCTTGATAGGTTTTAAAGTGCCCCCTGTAGTATGGGACCAAGTTGCGAAATTTTAATTTATGTGAATAAAAATCACTGCCTGCATATAAGCTTTTTGCAGATTCAAGAGTCAGAAAAGTTTGTGTTTAATAAATACTTGATTAGTTAAAGGTAATATCTGAATTTTTCCTATCATGTTGGGTGAATGTTAGTTTTGTGTCAAAGCTCGTACCATGGTACTTCAACAAATGTGGCTACTGACTGTTCTGACTTTTTTCATATCCTACTGGCTATGAGATTTTGTGTAACATACATGGATTCTACTGGGTCTAACGGTTTGACAGACGTGTCTGTAAGCTTTGTGGTGTCCATGGTTATGAGGACAAAATATATGTTTATCAGTTGGCAAAAATGTTTTAGTTTTACTTTTATTTATATTAAGTTTAGTTAAAAATCACTCTGTGGGGATGAAAAAATTGGGATAATCAGGATTGCACTTTTACAACTGGCCCTAACTCAGTCCTATTTATTAGTAATATTGGCAATAAATAATCCTTTTAGGGTTTTAAGTAATGTAAAAGTGTAAGAACTGGCTCTTAAAAAAGACGCTCTTTGTCTTTGGGTTCTGGTCTCTTTGCCCTCTCAGAAGTTTCGGTCTTGGTCTTGGTCTCGCAATTTCTGGAAGGTCTGGTCTTAATCTCGGTTCAGGTCTTTGAAGAGGTCCTGGTCTTGACTCCATCAACACTTCAAAAATGATTCACTCTTATAACAATAGTATCCAGCAGTTTGTTGATAACTGGTTTTTAATTCCTGTGTGATATTGATCCTTTAAACCTGTGTTTTGGCTCTTTAATTTCTGAACATATTTTGATCATTATTGAGCACATCTGATGGCACAGGTAGTTCTCCCAAACATGGACAGGATAAATTCACCAGCAGCTTTGAGCTGTGGCATCCAAGCAAGGGGCAGTCATTAGTTTAAGACCCTACTGTATGACATGATATGCCTTTTAGACTCTGGCCAACTGGCGTGCAAGAGATTGACACATATTGTTTAGTGTGTTGATAAGTTATTAGTGAAGCATACATGATTAAAAATAAAGGAAGATATATTAAAGCATTTTCATGTCTGCAGCAGATAGATAAAACCATGGGGACAGGTCCTCTCTGAGGACTAGAATTTGTGGAGAGATCCGTAATGTCTGCACTTGGCCTATAGTGGGCTTAACACTGCAGCTGGAACCATTCCAAGCAACAGTCAGCAGTTTGCACTGCAGGACTGAGCTGCATAGTATTATGATAATGAAAAGTTATTAATCTTATCCGGCTGTATTTCCCACCAGTTAAAGCTTCACATACCTCTAACCCATCGCAGTTTTTAAAGTGTATGTTAAAGTGCTCCTGTTAAACTCTACTGCTTTTATTTTTCTGTGAATTTATTTGTTAATATTAAAATATTAAGAATTAAGACTGGGTATATTCAACATGAGTTGTCGTCATACTTGTAAGCTGTGTTGAAGTCACCTATTACTCTATGGCATCTTCAAAGATAATCACTTATTGCATATATGGTATATCTTAGTATGATATTGAACATGGAGGTAGACGGATGTTGATTTTCATCTGCAGGAAATTTAGCTGACAGAGATCCTTATGTTTGCACTAAAAGTATAATCATCTCCTTTTGCTTTTTTCTTTTTAATTAAGATTTGTCATTTGTTTAGCCTTTATGTTTGCTTAGGTTTTGGATCCACTTAATCTAATAAGTTGTTGTATTGCAGACTCAGTCCGTGTGTGTAGCGGTGTCAGTTGGTGTGGCTTTATTTCACAGTCTTGTCCTATATGCTCAGCTCTGTTCTGCTCTCCCCACAGATTTCCTTATATCAAATTAAGTACTGGGCTCTGTCTTGAACTCTGTTTCTTTTCTGTTACAGCCATTGCTTGGTTTTACTTATTGTGTCTTTTCAATGTGGAAAAACGTCCATCTTTAGCTCTTTTGCAGAAGCCTCAAGGATATGTTTCAAAAGGGACTATTTTTGGAACAGCTGATATAAAGCGACCCCAAACCATGATGCTTACTGTATTACCATGCTTTACTGGGGGAAGTTGTTTTATGGGGACTGACATTGCTTTTACAGCAAACATATTTTTGGGTTTGCAGTTAAAAAAGTTTACCCTTGGTGTCATTAGACCAAAACTGTGAATATACAGTTATCATGACTTTAAGTATTTGCAGTATTCATGTAGCCTATCATGAGGACTGTTTTGAAGTACAGTAGTTGTTGGCCAGTATATTTTAGATGATATGATCTTACATTTTAAATGCTAATGTGATATTTAACCAATTGGACAGAATTTCCCAGTTGCAGATGTTATGGACACAATGACACTTCCCAAAATGCTAAAAATCAGAGAATGCTGGAACCACAGATGAAAAAGCAAGGCGTGGGGGTGTATTCTGACTTTTATTTAAGATAAGTTTGAATGTATTGGGAAATTCCTGATACATGCTACATCCATATAAGAAGTCATGCCAAACGTATTTAACCACATAGTTTTTGCAGTTGTTTTACTCACTAAAATAGTTCATGTTGTTCCTAAGTACTGTTGTGCAGGTTATAGGTGGTATTAAAAATGAAACCCTTTTTTGAGATCTTGACATATTTTAGATCACAAACATATGTTTATTAAAGGAATGCATAGACTTATTTTAGTACTGTTCTGCAAAACACTAATGTTAAGTACCTCTTAGAAATGTAAACAAAAGAATTTTTGGCTTCAGTAATATTGGGCACCTTCTATAGTCAGTAGGGGGCAGTCTTTCCCTATTTAAATCAAATCTAGGTCTAGCTGGTTGGGACTTAAGTTTACCACTGTAAGGTTTGAATGTAAGGTTATTAGTGGTTATTGTGCAAAGTTATTTTTTATTTGTGTCCTATTGTACATTCAATAGTTAAAATTGAATATTATATAGTAATATTCCATATATTCCATATATAATAGTTCCGTGGCCTGAAGCTTTTGATTAAGAGTTTTTATTTGTTTGTTTCTCTTTTCCGGCTGCTTACTGATCCCTAGAGCTTCAGATTAGTACTTTATTTCTGTTTTCGCCATTTTGGCTGTATGTATGAAAATCAGATAATACAATGACTTAAGGAGGCCTACTTTGTGATATATATAGCTTGGCTTTTGCATTTTGTCATTGATGCTTTGAAACAACAGCTATTGGAGCTATTGTAATCCTGACACTGTTTGTTTTATTTCTGTAGAAGAATTGCTCCTACGTCAGGATGATATCTGGATGCTGGATGGCGATGATCCACAGGAGGTCCCCTCTACTGTTTCTCGCCCCAACCACCTTGAATTTCTTCGCATCACACCTCCTGACGATGACATCATTGGGGACACGCCCTACTATCCCAACCTAGAGTGCACGGTGAGAGTTCTTCATAGATAAGCAACAAAAAAACACGTGACTGTTCTTCCACCTCGTGAAATTCATAGGGGATTAGCTTTGGTTTGTGCATTTGGCTGGCTGATCATAAGTCATTAGGACTGGATTAGAGGGTCATAAATTCTGGTCTTGAGACCCACTTCTAAAGCAAATCTGGTTTGGGAAACTTAAGGTTCAGAGTAAAAAGAAAATCTTTTTTAGCTTTTTCTTAATTATTATTATTAACCTTGCTGTTAACCAGATTCTCAATGGATTTGGCCTGTTTTCCTACCCTATAATAAAACTACATGTTGGACTTTAGAACATTTAGGCCAGAAGTTCTTGGATGTAAGGATACATAATGCTGTTACCTCAAACATCTCATAGAGATGTTTTCCATCTCTTTTAGTCTGTTCAGATTCCATCACGCTGTCTAGCTGACTGCTCTCATTCCTGTGGCTGATTATCTGGGTGTGGATTTAGGCGGGTTTTTGTGTCTGCAAAGGCCATGCATTGTTTTCCATGAGACACCTGAACTGCCCTGACTGCAAGCACAATTGTTGACATACCAGAAGAAAGTGCATGCTGTGCATGATTAGTGAATTCTCAAGAAAGCAGCAGCAGCTATCTTACAACTTATATGTCACAAGGCATCTTTGTGATTTATGCCAAGTTAAGTTGTGCATAAAATATTTTCATGTACAACAAAATAATGTTTAGGCGCAGGGAGGAGGACAACACCCACCTTAAGCATTATAGTCTTTAAGGATGTAATTGATTTATTTAGGATTTATTCAAGATAATAAAACTAACATAAAAGTAACAACATTTCAGAAAAACATCATCATCATATGGCTAAAGTGACATCAACAATTTTTGGTAAGCTGTCACACACATTTGATATTGTTTCTGCCAAGGAAGATACAACCAGTTTATAATAGCTTTATAGGGATTTATTTTTTTCATAGACCAGGTTGGTTTTGCGGCTTTCTTTCATAATTGATTATATTATTTAAAGATGTTTTTTTTTACTTCATAAGTATCTATTTCTAATATTAAAATATACTTGATTAAAACTACTGAGATAAAAGCAAACAAAAAAGGACAGAAATCTTTAATTCACTGCATGGTATATTCCCATCAGAGCGTTCAGAGGAATATAATGCTTTTATCTATCAGAACCTTTTAGTGGCTGATCATTGTTCATTATTGGCATCTTTTCAGTTTTATCTCATTATTTAAGAAACAAAAGACTTTTCCAAAGCTTAACTGTAAGCATGTTGTTCCCAGTAGTTAGTCCATGATAGAATGCGCTAAATCTGGCAGTTGCTTTCAGGAAGAAGAACCTTTGGTTGCTACAGGCAACCACAGTTTAAAACTCTGTGCCAACTTGAATCCACAACTTGATCAAAATCTATGTAATGAGTAAAACTTGGTACAGGCCGTAAAATCACTGAAAAAGTACGTTACTTTGGTTAGCTTGGTTACTCCAGCTAACAACATTATACCAGTATTTTAAATGTTCTTAAAAGACATTTCGTCACAGCAGATTTGTATTTATCTTTTTAAATGTCACCACTATGGAGAAAATGTTCACTCTAAATGTGAAGGTAGGAGATCCAGCAACTCTTTTTTTCTCAGCTGTGTTCAGCTGTTGAGGTTTATAATCACATTTTACCCTCTTAGCATATTAGCTTGAGCTTGCTGTGGCCAGCAGGTTGCTGACTAATCACCTCATTTTAAGTCCAGTGTTGCGGCAGCTCCCCACTTTATTGTGTAACGCTGCTTTGCAGAAACCCAACCTCTCTACCTGACCACAAGCTCCTTTTCTGCTCGCTCTGTTTCCCTTAAGGAAGTAGGGTAGAGGTAACCAGACACCTGTTGTGTATGGCTTATGAAGAATCCCTCCCAGAAAGGGAGGGATCTAAAGGAGGTGTTCCCAGAATGGTAGATCAGTGAAATTCCTTTTTGCTCCCAACTTGAGGAAGTTTTCTCACACACTAGCTAACAAAGTTCGACTGTAAACTGAAAAAGGCTTAAAATAGAAGCGGCAGGACTTCACAACTGCCACACAGGGAAGTACAACTACCATCTTCGTGGAATATATTGCTAAAAATTCCTAAGAGTTTGGACTACTTCTGTTGAAAGGCAGGTGAACTCTGTTCTCCAACTGTACCGGATTCATTACAGCGTCGAACAGCTTGACTACACTGAATGTCTCATGGGAACCTCACATGCTTGGAGAAGACTTAACTGTAAAGTTGGCAACATATAGTCAAGAGTTGTCCTCATGTGAGATTATGAAAATCAACTATAAGCGACCTGTGGAGATGTTAACATTCTGCCTGGAGAAGGTTAAAGAAGTGTGAGAGGTTTATCTGTACAAAGGCCTTTTGTTTTTATGAGCATTAGCAGCGAAATTGAAGCAGCGTGAATAACTACAGTTGGGAGGATAAATCTTTTGCAGAGATACTCAAAGTACAACTTTTTGGAAGTACAAATGGAGAGTGAAAGTGATAACTTGGAGGAAAAAAAGCAGTCCTCTAATTCCATGTTGAATGCTTTCAACAACCTATTCATGCGGGATCGTTCTGCTTCTTCAGATGCTGATATGCCTGTGTTGACATCTTTTAAGGAGCTTCCAGATGGAGAGGCGAATGCTTGTAAAAGTAATAGTGAGAAGGCTCTCCAGGAGACAGAGTCATCGATCAAAACGACTCACGAAGAGATGGAAGGAACCCCAAAAGTCTCAATTGATTCAGATCTCGTACAGGTGACAAGGGTAGAAACGTATAGTGACTCAGAAAATGAGGAGGATGAGACGCCAAAAAGCAGTAAACTTGAGGTTTCCTCGAAGGCTCCCATATCCAAAGGAGGCAGTGCTGCGAAGGGACACAAGAAAGGGGATGAGCCACAAATACCAGTTTTTAGAACACATGGATTTAGAGATAGATCAACCATAGAGGCCATTTTATATTCTAGCAGGCTTGGTCTCAGGGGTAAACCTAAGCCATCCACTGTACCATCAGTACCAAAACAGGAAGAGGGAGTTAGTTCCAAGAACAGTCCTACAGAACCTGCTAAGGATGATGCTAAATTGAATGGAGCAGCAGCTGTTGATGATGAGTATGATAGTATAGATTGTTCTCAACCTGTCCCCTCTGTAATTTCTGGCAATCAAATATTGCAGACATCTGTTAATAATAATGAGGAGGTCTTGCCCATAAAACCTACTGAAAACGTGGCAGAAGCTGAGGAGGCCCAACCGAATCGGATTCCAGCATCGTGCCAGTCATCTCCAAAACCAGAGGAGCAACGAGAAACTTTTGATTCTACCCTTTCAGGGTCTAAAGTACCATCAGACTCTACAGGCATCAGTCAGCCATCTGTCAGCTTATCTGCAAAGAGCACAGCAGATCCAAAGACACCAGAAACAGTCACAGCCTCACCAGTTTTATCTGCTGCCGCCTTTTCTGGCTCTGTCTCCCAACCCAAGGAGACACAGCTCTCTTCACCACCCTCCTTTCAGATGCCAGCTCTGTTCAGTGGACTTCGGGTGCTAAAGAAAGGAGCAGTAGGAGATGAGAGAGAGGTTGTGGAGATCAAGCAAAGGGAGAAGGATGCTGATCTGGCCCTGCTTAGCCTCAAGAAGACAGTAAATAAAGCCAAGCTTTTCCCCGAACAGAGGACGGTCTCCAGTATCAAAAATCCCAATGAGCTCAAATCCCTGGTAACATCTAAAAGCACTACAAAGGGACAGCTAACTCAGCGGCTCAACTCAGACAATCACGATGATACAAAAAAGTCCAGTGATGGAAAGGAAGGGTACACGGAGGGTAAAAAACACTCTGAAAAAGGAGAAGACACTTCTGGGGAGAGCAAAACTGGACTAGAAACTCAGAAGTGCCCGCCAGAGAAAAAGAAAACTTCAGATATAGCTTACGAGACCTTTAAAAACATCTTTGGCCCAAAGATTATAAAAAATGAAAAACCGGAAGACGTTGACCTTGAGGCAGTGAAAAAGAAATTTAAAAATGATAAGGAAAGTCTGCGGTTAATTTTTGAGAGAACTTCTAAGAGTCCTGCCAAAGATGTTACAAGCTCTGCGGAGGTTACTGTATGTCATCAATGCTTCTAAATGTACATTTTATTGGTTTTTTTACCCTAAACTACAGTGGTTTATCATTTTTTGCTTGTATTTGCTACACAGACAGAGGTCTCTCCTACAGACAGTGAGGACCGGACTCCGGGCCGTCTGCATGCCGTTTGGCCTCCGCCCAAACCTAAAGATGAGGAGGAGAAGGTGGGGCTTAAGTACACAGAGGCAGGTAAGAACTTAAAGGTTGTTGGGTTCACCAATGCTCCTTTTATTTGCTTTTAAATTAGGAATGTTGGCAGTGGATCATCCCTTTTAAGCTTTAACATAGACAAACCTCACACTTATTGGCTTTAGGGATACCAGCCAGTAGAGCTACAATTAAAGCATTTGAAGCACTCTCAAGTCTGGCTAATTAGAACCAGTTAAGTCTTAAGAGAAAACACTTTAAGTGAAAGATGAGCAATGGTTATCTAATCCTGGAGCACTTTAAATGTATGTATAAAAAGCTTTGATAGAATCATCTGGATACCAATAAAGAAATCCATTAAAGATTGAACTGAGGTTTTTGCTGCTCCAACTGTGGTTGCTACTTTAGATCTCAATAACACAGCCTATTTGAAGCTAGTGGAATATTGACTCGTACTAAAAGTACATAGTGACACAAATGGTTTAAAAGCACACATAGAAGATTCAGTTATGCATTAAATAGCTTTGCTTTTAGCCAATAAGCTTTGGCTGGTTGGAGGAAAAAAAAAGACCACAATGGCCCAATCACAGCACAGTTTTCTCTGTGGTACAGGTGTTAGAAAAATAGAGGAAAATACAAAAAAATGTTTTTTTGATGTCTATGCTATTTTTTTGTTTTATCGTTGTATGTAAGAAAGTATCAGAATACAGACTGCCTTGGCAGATAAAAATAGCACCAGAGCATGTTTATGTATTAATAAATCATGAACAAGTTATCTCTAACTCACATCTATACCCTTAATTATCAAGCAAATAACTATATAAAGATGTTATCATTAACTCATTATCAAATGCTGTTTGCAAGTAATACTATGCAAAGAGTTAGATGCACAAAGCATGTTTAATAAAAAATACAAACTCAAATCCACAAAGCTGAATATTTGTTTTCAATGATACAAAATGTGATTTATTGGAACACCTTGATTATAATGTTTGGATGATAATCCATATATATATTACATTTTTAAAATTTAAATCCATTTTAATTACCTTTATAGAAAGTACCAAACTGGACGATTTTGTATTTAACCTATTAATGCTTTATTCTTTTTTCTTTTGAAAGTTGGAGCTTGAATCTGGGAATTAATTTACAGCAGGTTAAAGCGTGTGCTATGTATAAATCTGGAAACAAAAGGTTGTCTTATTCTTTTATTGATATCTAGTATTATCAATATGAGTCAATAAAATGTAGCGACTTTTACGCATGAAAACATAAAGGGAACATTTGTACAAATAGACATTTTACAGAAGTATTGGATCCTAAGCTGAGAGAATATGTATGAGATTCAAAGGTGTGTAACTAGTTACATTTACTCGGTTATATTTATCTGAGTAACCTTTTTTTTAAAAATTACTTTCAGGAGTAGTTTTACGGCATTGTACTATTTACTTTTACTGAAAAACATATGACAAAGTATCACTACTCTTACGTGACTAAAATTTCTGGCTCAAGCTTGTTTTAAACAAATTTGCACCATTGAGAGACTGACTCTCTTCTTTTTTTGCCCTCAAACATTATTGGTTAAATATTGTTTAAAGTTTATTTTCCATCTACTGAATCTGCCATGGGATTTAGAGGTTGAGCAAAAAATACAGTACACTGTAATTTGACCTATACTACATACTGTTACTATAGATTTTTTTAAGTTTTATAAAAAAAAATATTTTGAATAGTGTTCATTTTACCTAAAATCTCGATTTGATTAGTAATTAGTGTATATTATATGTTTATATTTTATCTTATTCTTTGAAACACTAGAATTTGCATATCACTTAATGTTGTTTTTAATTTTAAATATTTTTTAAAATATCAAATTAGTTTTTTTTTGTTCATGTGTAGTAAGGAGATCAGTTATTCAGTACTTCAGTAGCTTTCTTACCAAATACTTTTTCACTGTTGCATAAGTAATGTCTTTAAATTTACCTTTACTTGAATAAAAATATGATGAAATAATTCTACTCTTGCTTAAGTACAAATTGGGGGTACTCTACACACCTCTGATGAGATTCTATTTTCCAAGATGTGGTTCTGACTTCAGAGGATTTTTTTTGTTGAATTTTCAACTGGAAACTTGGTAATTTTGACATCTGACTGAGTACAAAGACACCAGGCTACAAATGTCTTGTTTTCATTTAACTAACAGTTTTGTTTAGAATCCATTTTTGGAGCTGTTTGATTCTCAGTGATAAGTATAAGCTGTGATAAGTATATTAAATGCACATTATGTGGTTTTCTCTGTGTAGCTACTGGAGTGTGCTTCTGTTTTCATTTGAGGTTCTTTGTTTTCATCCAATTTCAGAGCATCAGGCTGCCCTTTTACAGCTGAAAAGAGAGTGCAAGGAGGAGCTGGAGAGGATGCATGTAAGTTTACGGTTACTTATGTACACTAAAAAGAAATATCAAGCACCAGAGAAGACTTCAAGCACAGGCTCGTCTTCAATTATACAATCCAAAAAGCATAAGGAGAATTTTTATAGATTTTTACTGACAGAATGATATAGTTTTCTAATATATTTCGTCTAATATATTTTTAAAAACTATGGTTCCTTAAATTTAAAAAAAAAACTCAGCATCTCCAAAAAGTTTGTCACTTTGTGCAAATTGCCTTTTTGTTGTAGCACAAGAAGGTCCAGCTCCAACTTTACTCCACATTTTTGTGAATGTTTCCCACACTTTTAAATGAGATTTGCATCAGTTTAATTTAAAGGCTTACTTTTATACCTATTTTTGTATATTTCTTAATTACAATCAACTTCAATTCAAATTTAGTTTATAAGCTTGGAAAAAACACTATCAAAAATCTGCTTCTTTAGTCATGAATTTTGAGGTGTACCATCCTTCTTAAAAGTGTCAATAAACGTCTGGACAAATCCTCAGAATTCCCCACAATTGTTTTAGTGAGAACATATTTAATTCTAAAAAAGATGTTTTCTTATTTGTTGTGAGAAACTAAAATTTAGCTAAAAGCTTTAATTCTGGTCAACAAACTCTTGCTTCTGAAGTAGACTGCTGAATAGTCAACTTTTCTGTGATATTCGTTAACATAGACTTGAATATCTAAATTGTTGCCTAAAATATTTAAATGAAAGAGTTGGCTGGGTATTTGTGCCATCAGCTGCACATATTAGACATAACTAAACACCAAGTTAACTATAAAGTGTTACGCTTATTTTATCAGCCAATTATTCTTACCACAAGATGGCGCTGAAGGAACACAAACTTTTTAAAACATGCTGCAGTCTTGAAATTTAGTACAATGGATGGAAAAGGTTTTTTTTTTATTTTATTATTATTTTTAAATACTTTTCTTAAGCACCCTAAGAATAAATAATCTAAAGTTTAAGATATTCAATTTAAGACTAAATGCTTTAGACTGATTGACTGTAGTTTATGAAACTCTTTATTACCCTTTACTTCTTTTTATTATTCTTTAGGGCACCCATTGCAAAAGAGCAGATAAACCTCAGTGGGATTTTCCTGCTAAAATGGTGCTAATGCTAAAATTTGCCCATTTTACATAGTAAAATGTTGGTTTTTTTTCAGTCATAGATTTTTTATTTATTTTTTCTTTTCCTCTTGTCAATTCAGCCTTTCTTAAATTCCCTCAAAAAGTTATAAAAAGTTTGAAATACGTGTCTAGAGCTGTACATTTGAAACACCTTTACCAGGGGTTTTCCTTCTGCTAAATTAAACAGGAACCTAACAGGCCAAGAAGGTTAAAAGTGGAGAGTAAAGTTCAACTGTGGTATTTGATTGGCATAATTTATAGATTACTTTAAGAGACACAACATCAGACTTTATTTTTACTGGAAGCTTTTCGTGTTTTGCATTGTTTTTGAGTGTTGCAGCTTTTGCAGATATGCATGTTCCCCAGTAAAACCACAAATGAGGTTGTGAATAGTGATAAGACAGCAGTTAACAGAGGACATGTTGAGGATTTATTACCAAAGCTTTTTTATTGAAAATTATTGCTGTGGTGTAAGTGGTGTACATTTTTATTGTTTAAAATTCCAGATGAAAAAATGGAGTTCCCAGATTTGACTTGACTCAGAAGTTATTGTAAGATTAGGAAAACATTTAGCTGGGGAAAGTTTATAATTACATCATTGTTATTGTTCAGTAAAAGACTAATCTTTTTCAAGTGCTCCTTTAGGAGTAATTATACACTGTAATCTTCAGTCCAAGAAAAACACTGTTCCCTCCTTGGTATAGTTTTATTACATGATGGCTGTAGTTTGGTCCACTCTGTAATCGTTTTATGTCTGGCTTTCTGTTGCTACAGTCTGACTTTGAGCTTAAAATCTTCCAACTTCGAGGTGAGCATGCTGTCTCAATATCACAGCTTGAGGGAGCCATTGCTAAGCTGCAAAAGGAAAAGCTGCACAGTGCGGGTCAGGATCTTAGTCCTGTCTGCGATGTGGCTGTGTCCACCTCAGATGATTTGACCCCTAAGACCTGTCGCACTGTGGGGATCCAAACTGACCGAGAGACCTTCATCAGGAGTCCAGAGGGGGGTGGAGGGGAACTCGCTCAAAGCCCTAGTCAGAATACATGTAGAAAACTTAACTTGGATTCTATCGGACTAAACCTCAAAGCCGAACCCTGTGGACCTCCTGGACCACCACCACCTCAACCTCCCCCACCAAACCTTTCAGGACCACCACCTCCCCCTCCTCCCCCACCTCCTCCAGGCATCTCGTTACCACCACCACCACCCCCTCCTCCCCCCTTGCCAGGTCATACTGGAGTCCCACCCCCTCCACCTCCACCTCCAGGAGGTGGTCCACCACCCCCTCCACCTCCTCCTCCTGGCCCACCTGGAAGCGGTCCACCTCCTCCTCCACCTCCTCCAGGCTGTGGACCCCCACCTCCTCCTCCAATGGGGGGGTTCTCCCTGAAGGTTGAGGCTGCTCCAAGGAAACCTGCTATTGAACCCGCCTGTCCCATGAAGCCTCTGTACTGGACCAGGATACAGATACAGGAAAACAAGTATGTAAATGATGCATTTATTTATTGTTTACACATTTTCTATAAAATCAAGTTTATTATTATAACACACGTATTTATTATAGCAACACACATTGAACTTTTTCACATTCACCTTCAGTCCGTGTTTGGTGCACGTCAAACTCTTGACTCTTGAAAAACTGTCATACTCTCTTCCGCCAGCCATGCTCGTCCACAGGTCCATCTTTAAGGGAGCTTAGCTGTTTGTCTGAGTTTGCGCTCCAACCCAGTGCTGAGCAGCTCATTGCTCTCTCAACATCCTCATCCTCTGTGTGCTCGGCTGTATCTGCGCTCGCAATTTAATAAACTCTTATGGAGTTAAAGACTATCTGCTAAGTGCTTTGCTTTTGTCTTCCTTTTAGGATTTTATCTCTTCAAGCTTGCTTGAGATAATGCAGAACTTTATTTAATCTCTTCCAAAGGAAACCCAATATTATATCCCGAATAAACATTTCATCATTTTTGGATAAAGACCCAAAAAAGACAGACCTTTGAATATTTCCTTCTTTCTCTGTTTCCTCCAGATATTTTAACATTGAAGTTTATTCTTTTTAAATTAAGTTCTAGATTGTCATGGCATTATAGGATAATTTTTGTGGAGGTTCTTGTATTATACTGCAGATATTAGAGCTCAGTAACACGGTTTAAGTTAATGTCTTTTTTTTTTTTTTGCTTTTGATAATCAAGATTTACAGTAACTGCTAGTCTTTTCATTGTGTTTCTTTCCACAAAGAGTTTTGTAAAGTCCTTAGTATAGCTAAAAGCATAACTTACCTTAATAAGTTTCATTGCCAGGGTTTCTTAACCTTGGTCCTCTCCCACTGTCCTTCATGTTTGAGATGTGTCTACTTAAGCAAAACTGATTCAAATGATTGCATCACCTCTTCGACAGCCATGAAATGCTACAAAACACCTTTTCATTCAGGTCAGGTGTGTGGAAGCAGAGAAACACCTGCAATGTGTAGGAGAGTGGTCCCTGAGGACCAGGGTTAAGAAACCATGTCCTAAAGGATGTGAATAAATGGTGACAAGGCATTTCTCATTAAATATCTTAAAGATTAATAAAAAAATGCTAACCTAAAAAATATTCTGAAGATAAAGAAAGACTGTGCATTTTCACATTAGTCATCCCTGAATATTCAATTGAATATTCTTTTCTTAAATAATCAAAATTGAGAAGCTAAAGGCTCAAAATCTAAAACACAAAAGTTTAACTTTGGTTGTATTAATAGGTTGCATTGGTCTATATCTGAAAAAAAAAGTAATACTTTAAAATTTAAATTAAAGAAAACAATTAAAGCCATTCTTTTCTTTGTGAAGGCAAGAATTTAGTCCTACTTTCAACCCAGTCAACAAGAGGTCGGTCATAACTGTAAAGTGAGAGAGAAAGAAGTTCAACTTTCAAAGGTCTAAAGCTGTTTCCTAAATTTTAAATATTCCACAAAGATTTGGTCTATCACTCAAATCAAAATTTAAATAGTATGGCATAGTTGCAAACCTGCTAAGACATGATTGTCTACCCAAGCTTTAATCAGAGAGGCAGCCAATTTACTCATAACTTTGGAAGAGCTCCACAGATGTTTAGTGCTGAGGTGGAAATATCTGCTCACAATGTAACTGTTAGATGAACATTTCACCAGTTTCACCTTCAGAAGTGTGGCAAGAAACAAGCTATTTAGAGAAAGTTACAGTAAGACTGGTAACTATTGACAGAGATGTTCTGATGAAATGCGACCAAAATCCAAATTTTACCTTCATTGAATGTATGTTTGTGGAGATAAATGAATGCTGCGCTCTTCAAATACAATTCCCATCATTGCAGGATTATCCACGGGATCTTTTTTTCAGTAATTACCTAGAACTATGTTGGTGGGTGCATAATGGGAGCTTTTTACAGTGATATCCTTGAAGAAATTCTATGAGAGATGTCCAAAGATTTTAGGTTAAAAGTTTGCCTCCCAGAAAAAGCTATCCTAAACATGAAGCCAAAACTACAAAGGAGTGGTTTAAATCACTCAGCTTTGATTTTTTTAGGAAGGCTAAGTCAAAGCCAAGGCATATTTCCAAATAAGAATCTTTGGCAAGATTTTGAAGTTGAGGTTAACGGATGCTGTCCATCCAATCTCAAACTCATCAATGAAGAACAATAAGCCAACACTTCAGTCTGTGGATGTGCAAAGCTGGTAGAGACAAACCCAAACCAGATCTGCAGCTGTAATTGAAGCGGTTCTACAGAGTAATAACTCTACAAAAACAAAGTCATGCAACATTTCTAGAGAAAATAACAACTTTCTAATTCTACTTAACCCTTTAAAGCCAAATGTGTCATATTTGATACATGAATTTTTGAGACGTCTGCATCATCAGTGGGATATTTTCGCTCTTGAGAACCTGACTTAATAAATCAGAAATATGTAGGGAACAGAAAATGTATAAAAGATTATACAGAAATGCCTAATGTATCAGAATTTATGCAAATAATGATAATTTTTAACTTCAACTTTATGTTTTTTTTCATAGAATTCAATGACAACTATTATATTAAAAAAATCAGAATTTTCTGTCACTTATTTCATGGTTCTGGCTTTAAAGGGTTAATGTGTTGCTCTGGTGGAGAAAAGGTGAAAATATTTAGGGCGTGGGTATCTTTGCACTGTCGATAACCCCAGACTTTAGAGCGGGGTTCACAAACTAATAGACTTCGCTCCAGGTCTGGACACTGAGACGCTTTTACCAGGACCCCTGGACATTTTATGTGGTAGCATTAACTGATTGTAGTTTTGTTTAAACAAAAATTTTCATCAGGCACAGCTTTGACAGCCCAGCTGCGGCTCTTCAGGTGCTCTTCATGACCTCTTCCAATCACATTAAGCCTAGGGTCTGTTTACGCTCAAAGATGAAAAGCTGTTGAGAAAGAAACTAGCCCTGCCATTAAATCTTGAAGCTTGTTCAAAAATCAGGAAGGTGGACTATGGGAACGGTGGATTTAAATACTTGTGGACAGACAAATATGAGTTTGTTCTTGCAGGACACACAACATGACTGATCTGTTTAATCTACTGTGAGTCTGTGGCGATTGTAAAAAGTGGCAACGGTAAACTTCACCATGATTCTAGACATGAAAAGTTTGAGGAAATTTACCCACAAGGGTCTGAAGTAAGAACCATGTAAACAAACAAAATCTGACCTCTAAACGAATAAAACGAATCTTGTTTTCTGAAACCTAAATCTGTCAATGTTTTCTACTATGTTGTGCTGCAACTGGGTTCAGGTTAAGTAAAAAAAAAATACAGAACAAAGGTTATATTTCATAAGTGATTTTTAAAAAGGACTTTTATTATGTTATTTTTGTGATGCTAAGTTTTGCAAAGGATTAACTGTTATTGGGAAATTAAGTGTATTTTTAAGATATATGTAATACATTTTTTAAAAATTTGTTGTAACTAAGAAAACCACCAAAAAGCTCAAACGAATGTTGAAGTTGCCTCAATAGCTTCTTTAGTGATTCATAGTTTTGTGCAAAATCCATTGGTTATGTAAACCTTAGAGGGAGTGAGTTGAGGTATTGGACCCTCCTGTAATCTAACTGAATACGCCTGATATAGAGTTTCACAGTTTAGTTTGCTAAGAAGTTACAGATTGGTCTTGTGCTGAGTTGTTTAGGTTGGTTTGATCTCTTGTCACATATAAAGGGCCTTAGCTTGCAGAGATACGGTTGTTGCTACATGTTATTTTATTTAAATGTTCTGTTGAGATACTCTGTCACAGTTAAGTGGGTAATTCAGACCATTTGCAGTTACTGTGATTGTAGCCTCAGAGTGCCGGTCTTCAAGGTTTATGGCCTTGTATTTCCATGGTTGGATTAGTGAGGGAAAGCTGAACTGTGGTTCTCTGAGGTCCTCAGCTGTGTCGCAGTGTTTCTGTTGCCCAACAGCAGCTTCATCTGGGCTATAAATTAAACTATAAAGAGACAAGTTAAGGACCATTAGATGGGTCAGATGTTTAACTACAACTGGATCAGGTCAGTTAATGGTGCAAGGGTTTGTGTTACGAGGAAGAAGCAATAACTGAACAGTAGGCAGTTTGCGGAACAGACCTTTCATACGAAGCTACATATTTTTAAGAAAAAGATAACTATTTTACCTTATTAATATGACATATACTCTGTATTATTCAACTAAGAAAGAAAAGATCTAAGATAGCAAAAAAATGTATATTTAAAAAACACACTTGCATAAGGGTGCATACCTTTATATTTGGTCCAAACAACCTTTTGATTTACTTTTAGCATTGAGTCTTTTTGAGTTAACTCATCCATTTCATTGTAGTTAGGCTTATGAACCTAAAATAGTATTTGCTCACTTCAATCTCTTATCCATTAAACAATTTGCTGTAGAGTTATAATGGATTAAAACAAACCCATCACATTAACTTCTTACCTCAAAATTTTGGATTTCATTCCTAGTGAGGAATCCTCAGAATACACGTGGAAACGGACAGTTATAAGGCCACATAAGGCTTTTCCACAGATAATATTAATAAATGAAATGAATATTTGACAGGCTATTTTTATAGATTCTTGGAAAAACAACCTTTGTCTTTTTTAACTATATCTCTTATAATAAGGTTTGGGAATTACCCATCTCATTTTCAATCAGTCAGAAACTTCTTGGTTGAATGAAATTACTTTTAAATCTAAATCTGACAAAGGGGAGAAACATTTTGTTCTTTAATGTAACTCTATACTACATACTATTGCACAGTTTAAAAAATTGATTTGAATCATAGTTGTTTTTTTAAGAATACCCCCATGTCTGTTTGAAATAACCTTGTTATAATATTGTTATGTAAAGTTATGTTCAGCACAAAAACACAACTGAGTATTGACAGAAAAAAACACCATGGCCAAAGTGAACCATCGCAGTCGCAGCAAAAGGTTAATTTTTCTATTGAAGGAAATGTGAGCTCATACATATAAATGTGGATATTTGTATCAGTTTTGACTCCCAATCTTTAGAGGTTTTTTTAAAAGCCGAATGGAAACTTAATTGTTTAGCATCATAGTGAGACAATGCATGTAGCACAATCAACAAAGGAAGGAATTTGCCATAGTAAAACATATGCTCTAGAATGGTCCAGCTGGAAATAAATGCCAGATAAATCCTAAGGATGGCTCTGGATGTGAGATACCTCTGACAGGTTTGCAGAGCAATTTGGGTGAATACTAATAAACAACAGTGACTAAAATTAAATAAATTCACAAATTAGTAGTAGTAGTAGTAGTACAAGTAGATCCTAATTTGGAACTTGGATGCAAAAGTCTTTCAGTCTACTGTTCTTTAGAGTTAACAGTTAACACAGGTTCAGAATGGAGGACCAAACCACACAGTACCACAAACCGTTTTTAATATGCAGGTTTCTTAGTGGAACAAGTCAAGACAGACTTTTTTTTGGCAGTTTAAACTTTGATAACCTTGTGTAAATGCCTTGTTTCCAGATTTACTCTTTTCCTAAATATGCTTTGACAGATTAGCTGTAATGACCTCTAAGAAGAACTGCAATGTGTGAGAAGATGGTAGAGAATTATGAGCTTCAACCTCTTTGTTTAGAATAGGCTCATTTGATTTCAAAGCTGTTGATTGGGCTGGTCATGTCAGACGTGGTAGAGAAAAGCAAAGCCAGATGCTAGCAAAGAAGATATGTTTTCAAGAACATCACTCTGAACATCTTCTTGACTTTAGCCACCTCTTGTTTCTGTCTGTTTGTTTTTCTTCCCTCGTAACTCAGCAACTTCCAAAAACAGAGAGTTTCTCTCCCTATTTTTTTTTTTTTGTCCTTGTGAGAAACAGTCCCATAATACAGAAACAAGTGTGCCTGAAACGTTTGTTATTTTTATCACCTAGCTCATAAACATCGCTTTTGAAAGTGGAGATTGCAGGAACTCCTGCCAGGTTTTTGGCGGCCTGCGAAATGGAAAATGGAAAACAGATCAAATAAACATTAAATGAGTTTCCACAATTTTGTTTAGCCCATGTAATCTTTTTTCTTACCTGCCTGCTGTCTCAGCTGCAAAGATTACATTTTTTGCACCATTAAAAGTTGTTTTTGATGTCTTGTTTTACATTTAGGTCAATTTTACATTAAAAAATTCTTAATATAGTTGTCTTGTTTTTTTTTTATTTATATATATGTATAGCAACAACACACTCTGGGGTTCTCTGAAAGAGCCTGACATTGTCAACGCTAACGAGTTCGAGGATCTTTTCTCCAAAACTACAATCACGCAGAAGAAGAAGCCCTTGTCAGACACTTATGAAAAGAAAACCAAAGCTAAGAAGGTGGGTTTTGTTTCTCATTTGTTACTCGTAGTCCTTGTTCTGTTTTTATTAAGCCCTTGATTTAGTGCCTTGTAAACAGTTCATAGTCCTTAAGTTTTGTCATATTGTATAATGTTTCAACCAAAAAGGTATTGGGATTTTACATCCTTATTGAGCATCGCAAAGTAGCTTCCTTTGCACGCACACACACACACACTGTCATATATATATATATATATATATATTTATGTGTATATATATACACGAGTGTGTGTATAGATAGTTCTTACCTTTGTTTTGTTTGACTTCGTGTTTTCACTTATATTTTGGTTCAATTTCACTTTTTAGTATTTGTTTTGCTTTTCTTTAAAAAAAGTTGGCTTCAGTTCAGTATTGGTTAATATTCAATTATAGTTTTAGACTTTCTATGCAATACTTGTATACCAGGGGAAACATCAAAAAAGAAAAAAAAATGAAATAGAATCTCAGATAAAGACAGACCACTGCTGCAAAACGAATAAATGAACTGCCGTCCCTGCCATCTGCTCGCATAATGCTATACATTGAAAAAAGTTTTTTCTAAAAATCAACAAGAAACTTGAATTCATGTTAATGCATTCTGATTAATACACAAACAAAAAAAACATTCATTTAGTTTTAATATAGTTGTAAATTTCAAATAATTCTCTTTTTTTTTCATGGTCTAGTTTTTATTTTTATTTCAGATAATCAAAATGTTTTTGTTGAAGTTTTCTTCATTTCAGTATTTCCTGATCCTTCTATTAATGTACTGTCGTTGCATAGGACAGTATAAGAGACTGGTTTTCATACTTACATTTTTTGAGAAATATTAGGCCAAAATATAGTAAGTCAAAAAAAGCACACAAAAAAAGAGAGATTGTTGCTGCGTCAGTCCCCTTTTGTTTCTTGATCTCCATTGATGCAACTCTGCACTACTCTTGTAGCCAACTCTGTCAGCGTCCTTTCTGCCTTATGCTCCTCTCTGTTGGCGTCCAAGCAGTTAAAAATCAGCCGCTACCCCAGACTGGTCCTCTAAATCCATACACATCCCCTATTCTGATCAATTTGTAAAGGCTCCACTTTGCTCCAGAGAGCCAAGGAGTGTGTTTATGTGTGTCTCTCCATTCAGTCTGGTCATTCAAACTGCCCAACATTTGATCCAACAGACAACTGTCTCCTATCTTGGCTTAGGTCAGCCTGGTGGACTTATGACCAGTTTTATGGAAACACTGCTGGTACCAGTTGACACTTTTTCATTCTAAAATAAACATCATATTTATTAATTGTTTGAAAGAACACTTGAAGCACACTGGCCAGGTTATGCGTTTGAATATTTTGTTGCTTAAACCTGTTTTGCTTTCTTGTTCTTGAATATAAAATCTTTGTCTGTGATTGTGGTCCAAGTAAAAGATTAAAGATGGAAACAAAATCCATGAAGGGATACTGGAAAGCTTGTCCCTGCAATAGACAATTGTTTACTTGATCTTTGATACCCTGCAAGTTTATACTGATGATGACTTCCAAAAAGTCCATCTTGAGAACACGGGTTGGAGAGGAAGTGATGACACTGAGGCTAAAATGTTTCTATTGCTGTGCTGAGAGTAACTGCATAACTGAGTTAAACATTACTGGAATGGGCTAAAAAAGTAGAATTCTTGGCATATTAAAACAAATAAGAACATTAGTCTCAAAAGATGAATTGTGGTTTGTACTTAGAACTCTTAATAGATTATTTTAGCCCATTTGAAAGTAAGTTAAAGGAACCAAGCATTAATTTATAGCATTAGCAAAATCAACTTGCAGTACCTTACGTGTAGTGTAAGAAAGAACAGTCACTGTTAAACAAGGTTTTATTATTTTAAAACAAAGACATTAATTACAGAGTTAAATTTTCGGATTGTCTTTGGCATCTTATTTTTAGCAAATAGGGCAGTTAGTGAGGCTAAGAAAAATCTGGTATCAGAGAGGCCTTATTTTCTTAACAACTCATCAAATTGAGAAGGATAATCAACAACCCATAAAAGTTAGACAGCTCTAATGTCGCAGACTATTAACGGGACGTTTTATAGTGTGAAATATAAGATAACTAACACATGACTTATTAAAACTTGTTTCCCCTCAATACTAGGGATGCCAATAACAGTAGAGAGTGATGTATATTTAAAGGTTTTCTTTTGTAAACCTAGTATTTTAATTAAGCTGTGTGTATTACATTATCTGTTATATTTCCTTTGGTATGAATTTATTGAAGTTTGATGTATGAAAAATGGACTTATAATGTCTTTTTCTCTTAGAAAAAATATTGAAATCTTATCAAAATTAGATGAAGTGTATTAGATAATTGCAAATTTCCTCTCTTTTAAAGAATATGAGTCTTCCTATTTATCTACATAATTACTGTTATGAGCTCAAATTTTTTTCCCCTGTTTTTCTTGTAATGTGCAACCTTAAAATTGAGTATGCTAGAGTTCAGAATATGTCCAGACAGTGGACCACATCCCCCTGAATGACTACCAATACCAGTCAACTCACGCACAGACTACCTGCCTCTTGTCTGTGTCAGCACACAGTCTAATGCTGCCAGTAAATCTGCGTTTGTGACTCCAAAAGGGGTTTCAGATGACTTCTAAGCCATTTTTTCTGTATTGTCTATTTAGAATAAGCATTAACCCGTAAATGTTTTTGTGCAGGTATGTGGGTTGGTCCATGTCATGACAGCATGTCCTCTCAATCTATTATGCAGTGGATCAGAAAGCGTTGCCAGATCATGCAAACGCTGCCGCCGGGGGCTTTGAAAGGCGATGAGCGGTTGGAATGTGTGTGTGCATTATGCATATAAGCCATTTCCCTAATTCCCAACAACTGCACTTGCCAGAAATGTGAAAACTAAGGAGATGCAGCTTACATGTGTGTGAGTTAATTTCTATCATGTGTGCCAGTGAGAGCAAAAAAACAAAAAAAGGAATCAAAGCTGTTGTTTACTCTGAAGCCATTCACCCTCTGCGATTAACATATCAAAGCTAGGAGGATGACATGGCAAAGAGCTTTCCTACCAGAGAAGGGTGGACCAAACTGGACTTGACCTGGTGTGTAATTGCATGCACATGCCTTCCACAGTGGAGGAAAACAGAAAATGGGGCACAAATATAGGCATGTCGGGGCATTCTTAGCAGATGGGCAGTTGGGAAGGGATGGATGAAAATGGAAAGAATTCTCCAAGCTGAACTTACTTCCGGGTTTGTCTGCGTGTCAGTAAACACACTTTCCTATACACACATAAATCAAAGCTCCATCAGGTTTACATGTGGTGGAGCTCCCTAAACAAACAGTTGCTTTATCCCATTTTTAATTTACGAGCAATCACTGTATGTTTATTAAAGACATGTTTGAAGTGTAGGCTCTGACGTTTGAGAGTGGGTGTAAGATTATCACTGCTGTCAGAGGAAGCTTGGTCCTAATGGGAAGCGTTGATCTAGTTGTTGATATAACATATAGTTCCAGATTAATAGTCAGATAGCTTGTCAGGCTGGTTGCTTAACTAGTGTAAACTCCCTGCTCTGCTCCAAATCTGCATCCAAACCTTCCTAACATAAGGCACCTGCTTTGCTTTCATCTGTTTATTTATTTATTTTTCTGGCTCACTTTTTCGCTTTGTATTCTGCTCCAGCAAGCAGTTATGGAAATCTTTAAGTCCGTTCTTTGTCCACAGGAGGGAGCCATAAGCTCTTGATGTCTACTTGTCTCAGCATCAGCATAAGTTATCTTCACATGTTAGTTTAAATCCTATTCTGGTTTTGGCTGTGGCTTGCCTGAAGTGCTTAATTAGAGGTACTTGAAAGGGCTAGAACTCACCAGTTTCCAAGTGTGGGAGATCCCTGGTGATCCGGGTTACAGAGCTGGAAGCAGCATGGCACCTACTAACGCCATGTAATGCAATACCCACTTCTAAGGCTCCTTAGTTCCTACAGGATGGCCCAGTAGCTGACAACGCCATAATACCTAATAAAGAAGCCTGAAACATTAACTTTTAGAGTGGGGCTTTACCTTGCCAAAACTCTCTCTGCTTTTACAGCTAATTTAGTCATTAGTAATTGTGACCATCTGTAGGTACGAATAAAAATCCTGTGAATTTATAGTTAGTTATAAAAGCCCTGTTTCTTTTCGCCTTGCTTTTCAATGGCGCCACCTTTCCCTTTGTACTTTCACTGCCACTTGATATTATTTGATCAGTTGTTGGGGTCTTTTCAGAAGAGTTGTTGGCTCTTTTGTTGTGATCCCTATTTTTGTAAAGCTTCTGTCAGCGGAAACATATTTAATTGGACCTTGATTTCCCTATAAGTGCATTAATATCAGATGTGATAAGGGCAGCATAAAATAAATTATTCTGTAGTAAAATGTCATTAATTAGGACTTATGATGATCGTGGTTACAATCGTTTGCTGAGGAATGGAAGTATCTACATTTTTACATCTTAGCCTAACTTGGTTTTCTGTTGTACAATGCTGAGCACTATCATTTTTTATCTTTTAAAGACCTTCTGATCTAGGCGATATTCAGCTTTTATCTCTTATTAGATTGTTTTTTTGTCTTTTTAAAGACTCTTGTATTGATTTGTAGATTAATTGTCTTTCTAATAAAGGTTTCATACTGGCTGGTAAGAGCTCAACAGTGTTAACATTCTGGATATCTAGATCATCAAGTTGTTGGATGGGAAACGCTCTCAAGCAGTTGGGATCCTCATATCGAGCCTGCATCTGGAAATGAAGGACATCCAGCAAGGTGAGTAATAAACTCCCTATAAAAATTTTTTTAATCTCATTTTCAGTAAAATTCATTTAATTGAAGTAAGAACCTATTTGAATTAGACACAGTCATTACAACCTAAATTTAGTTTCCTGCTGAATGATAAACTAAGGATGACTCCTGACGAAATGCAGACAAGGTTATTTTTGGAGATGAGATACTGAGTGAGAACCCTGCAGTAGAGGAGAAATTCCTCTCCCTTGGAAACAGGTAATTTGTTAGTTAAAACACATTTTTTCAGATTAGGTTTTGGTCTTAAGTAGATCCCGGATGAATCTCCAGTTGTAAAAGTGAGAAAAGAGGAAGAATAAAAAAACAGTGATTTGTCAAAACAAAAATTGGACAGAGCAGGATGAAATTCTCCTCCACTGGTTAAAATCAATTTGCCATCCACTTCATTTAAAGAGCGGCACAGACTGATTGCACGCTTGGTGGAAAATGTAGTATGTGTTTGGGTGTGTGTGTAAACACATATTGTGTGTGTTGGGGACATCGTAGATGGGCCAGGAATCAGTCCTGTCCTGGGACTGTGGCGGAGAGTGCCTGCCGCCTGCTAGTCTGAGCATGCGGCCAACGGATCTGTTTATTGTAGCCAGTGACGGTTTCCACAAGCCTAATGGGACTGACACCCCACTAATGATCTAAGCATGTACAAAACCACCTTCTACAGTTTGCAGACACTGTGCTAGCACATAAAACTGCCTCAGACACAAGGCAAACAGCACATCCACTACTGCCACCATCTTGTTTAGATTTTTGTTTCATTTCCCCCTCGGCCGTGTCGTTTAGTAGAAAATGCTCGTTCCCACCCAGCATGAGGTAGCTTCCTTGTACCATAATGGGAGGTGAATGTGAAACGGACAATTTAAATTCAACAATTAACAGCAGCACCTTAAAAATAACTTCTGAAAGCGGCCTCCCTTTGTTGCCAAATTAAAATATGATTTAAAATATAATGTAATTGCAGGTATGAAGCGTTAAGAGGAAGGGAGCTTGAGGCAACAACAGTAGTTAAGAGATAGGTGAGGTGGGGGGGTCTTAGACACCAGTTGAAATGACTGGGGGGGACCTCAAGGGCCACCGTGGTTCAAGGGCAATGGTAGGCTGTCCCCTGTACCGCACCTCGCCGCACGCACACAAAAACATACGCATGCAGGAGTGAAAAGTGGAAGGAGAGGGTGTGAGGCCGTTGGCAGGCCGGCTTTGATCTACCAGTGTGGAAAGATATCCGGCTCCCCTCGGATCAGAGTGCTCCTGTGCACACTGGGGCAGGCCCCCCTTTGGTGTGTGATTGACGGCTGCATGGCTGAAGGACTGAATAATCCACTCTAATAAGATGTAGGAAATGGACCTCCAGCGTTTTCTCTGATCCAGTCTGTGGGACCACATTCACAACTTCTCTGCTGCAGACCAGCTGCAAACCAGAGTGCAAAGTGTTAGCTTGTTAGCCTAATTTTACTGTGTGACTGTGAAGATGAGGACCGTGTAGCTGGAAGTGTAAGAGTACAAAACAAAAAAATATATATTTTGCCATTAATGCATGTTGTGTTTCAGATTCCTATACGTTTCTGTTTCATAAATTACATGAATTGTAGTTTTAGAAGTAAA
>JAUZNJ010025645.1:3703-14428 GCA_034780135.1 Jordanella pulchra | reverse complement strand
TTGAACTTTGATACCTTATCTATTAAATAAAGGTTTTGAGTGAAAATTATATGTATAAAAATATTAATTGACTTTTTGCAGTTTATTCCTTTTGATTTCATATAATTTTTGGAGACCATTCTACTAAGTCATTTCAAATCCTTCTCACAGATTTCCCCCTCTTAACTTCTGACTGGTCTGTGTGTGAACCAACAGAGAAATCTGCTCTGTGTAGACATTAGCAAAAGCTGCTTATGGTTCCCACACAAACCGCAAAGTATTCTAGAGGGTTAAATTTGAATAATAGGATTTGAAAAGGAAGCAATTTGTAAACAGAAAAAAGAAAGGAAAAAAAACCTAAATCAGATTCAATACAATTTGTGAAGAAAAAAAGGAAAAAATAGCAAACTGTGAAAATATTGCCTACAATTTTTATGAAAATTATAAATTACCCTCAAAACTTTGTTTTGATTACATTTTTTCTTTCAAATTTCCACATTTGAAAGATGGTCTATGCTTTCAATATTAATGGAACAAAGTTTTCCCCATAGCTCGGCCCCTTTTCTTTTCCAAGCACTGGCATTCTTAACATGTCAACTTTTTCCACGGAAAAGAAAAAAATAAAACTATTAAACAAATAACCACCGGCTGGTAGATATGTGTAAACTAGATTCAGTCTCATCCCTCTCTGCTGGGTTCTTGGTAAACTGTGCCAGAGTCAAACAGTGCACTGCTACTTTTTGACTAAGCTTTACATGTGCTGTAGTAGAGTTCAATAATATCATGAAATTATAGTACATATATACTGGCATAAGTTAAAGGCTGGTGGGATTAGAAAAAAAAAAAAAATCGTAAGAGTAGTGTAGTGATGTAGAATGTCAGCTTTAAACGGACCTTATTGATATTTCTCTGGTTCCAGATCAGCGCTTTAGGCTCAACACTGCAGCTAAAACAAGAACACTGATGTAAAGATGATCTGAAGGCAGTTTAATATGAGGCTGCAGAATAAATCTTACCTTCACAGGAGAGTCGTTGTGCCGTCCTCTAATCAGACCGGGTCAGTCTGTAGAATCTACCTGTGAAGGTTAAAGCTCCTTCCTGTGAACCGTGCTGTTCCCTAAGCACTGACTGACAGGCTGCAGGTGAACAGCAACATGTTTACAGTCAATAAGACTTCTTTATCTGCTGGTTGGTCCCTCTGAACTGATGACACCCAACGCTGGGTTAAACAGACCCCTATACACCTGCAGGCACCGCCCAGCCTCAACAATTACTGCAAACCTTCCTGTTTATCAAGGTCAGATCCAACCAGCTGCGCTGTCTTCTTCTGATCTTCTGAGGTAGAACCCAAACTTCAGAGAAGCACCAGGTGTTTGCAAGTTAATATAACCCAGGCTCAGTCAGCTCTTCTGAAGGAGCTTTTGACAGTAGCACCTGAACGGTCTGCTGCAGTGTTTGGTGTTTCCAGCAGGAAGTAGGAGGTTAACCACCATGTGCCTGTTTATTAAAAACGTTCCTGCAGGTAAAACCCTGGATTCAAACTAATTTAACCAGATTCCCATCAGTCTGCCTCCCTCTGGGTTTATAAATAACCTTGTAAGCTGTGAGGAAAGTTACTGAGATTTCCTGTGGCTCTGTCGTCAGGACTTGAGTCTCTGCTCACTTACAGACGAGTTGACCATGAGTACAGAAATAAAAACACCACCAAGGTTATAGATTTAAAAAAAAAACATGTGGGTTTATTTTTCTTTTAAACCAGCATTTAACACTCATGAAACCAAGAGGCAGTGGTCATTTTACATGGCATTATGGGTGAAGGAGCTACATGATTAGTTAATTTTCTATAGTCAGTTTACAGAGAGACAATTTGATTGGCTGGCAGTCATTTAAAAAAAACAAAAAAAACAACAACACCCTGAGCGTATGTCAGCTAAGAAAGTGCAAACTGCGCTGTGGTCAGTACGGCTGCTTCTTGATGAACCTTGTGAACATGGTGAAGGCAGCAACGGGTTTATCCGATGGAACCATGTGACCAGAACCCTGCAGAACCAAACCAACCAATGAGAAACAAACTAACGCCATATCTCAGCATCCATGATGATGATGATGTACCTTTACAGTGAGGAAGACCATGTTGCTAAATTCTTTGACGAAGCCTCCGATCTGACGACCATCTTGACCTTCATAGATCCATGGACGCCTCTGGACCTCCACCTGAGACACGTACAGGATAACCAACCTCAGGACTAATCTAGTATAAATACCCAGAGATCTCGCACAATGTGACCAAATACCCATGGCAACGGCGCCGTCAGGCACTAAAGACATAAAATCTTTAAAACAAACGCACAACAAAGCCAACCATTGCTCACAGATCCTACTAGAATGAGACACATTTAGATATATTTAACTAAAAGGCTTTCTATTCATCAGATTAATTCACATGAGGCCTTATAGAAGGAGGAATGCAATCACAGCTCGTATTACATTTGGAGCCGAGTGATTGACTACAGCTGAGGGATCTATATAATCCACTAGTGAGGAATTAATCTGCTGATCTGAAAGATATTCATTATTCCCAGCGAGAAGGAAAGCTACATGCATCTTGTTGTATATTTCCATTTAAACGTGACGATAAATATTTTTAGTTTCCATCCAACTGGAGTCGTTTCATCATGTCTCGAAGTTTAATATTATGAGGCCAAATGTGGGTCATCTTCATTGTTCAGGTCCAAACAAAACTGAACCTACTCCGGTAAATGTTTTTAAATGAAAAATTACAGCATCCTGCTGGCATAGTATTTATTCGTCCTAAATTTGTTTTGCTTGATTTGTTACCATATAGCCTCATTGTATATTTACACAAACAAACATCATGTGACCAGGAGTTTATGAGGCGAGGGAGTGTGGAGCTCCCAGCATAGCTGCAAAGAATAAAAGAAATAAAGTCCAAGACTTATTTAGTAGCTGCGCTAATGGCCACCATCTGGCTTTTTGGTAGTTCAACAGCACTGCCAGTAGATGGCGCCATGTCCGTTTAATTTAAGTCATTGCACCTGGTGCTGGGGTTCTATTTAGGCTCCAAGGACCATCAAAACACCATCAGGATGGACATTTGCAGTATATTGTTATCATTTCATCAATATCAACAGGATTTTGGTTCTTTTGGTATAAGCTAATAACTTGACT
The DNA here is from genome assembly GCA_034780135.1 of Jordanella pulchra. Taxonomy (NCBI): domain Eukaryota; kingdom Metazoa; phylum Chordata; class Actinopteri; order Cyprinodontiformes; family Cyprinodontidae; genus Jordanella; species Jordanella pulchra. The sequence continues at coordinate 11,260 of JAUZNJ010025645.1, read as the reverse complement.
ATGTACCTATAAAAAAACATTTAATGTCAGAATTCAGAGTATTTAGGTTTATTTTAATACTTCAGAGTTTTTTTTACTGGTGACTGAAGAAATCTGGGTGGATTAGTGGATGTTGATGCGTTAAAATTTGCTGCACAGGTTTTTTTATGGCTTATACTTCAATTCTCAGAGTAAAATGATGACTGTTACCTGCTGCTGCAGAGACTCCACAAACCACTCGTCACCCATGAAGTTACAGGCCATGTCCACGTCTCCGTTGTATATCAGAACCCGGTACTTCTGCAGGAAGCACAACACAGAGATGGCAACTGAACATCTGGAAGAAGATCCTGATCGGGTCTGGATCACATCACAGACAAAACATCCAACAGAAATCTGACCGCAGGCGACTTCCTGTTCACGCAGGAGGTTACAGGTGATCTGATGGGTAGTAACTGCGAATGTGGATTAATCTACACACACTTTTTATGCTTAGTTTGTCCCTGGGTTCATGAGGGTCACCGTAATCAGAGAACAGGAAGTTATAGGTGCTGTGGTGCGTTCACTGACCAGAGCTGAAAGAAGCTTCAAGTACTGTTTCCTGACATCCATGTAGATCCGCACATAATTCAGGTTGACTTCAGAACTGCAACACCAGGAAAACAGGTCAGAGAGAAGACAGGTGGACATGTCCTTAAGAGACAGGCGAGACCATTACCTGCAGATGGCCCAGTCCAGAGCGTCTGGGCTGATATGCAAAGCTTTCCGGACATATTGGTTGTTCAGGTAGAGGCTGGAGGGGGTGGAGTTGGTGCATGGCGGATCCAGACGGACGGACCGGTGCACAGATGCCAGACCTAGTAACTTCTGCAGTCAGAGAGGAAGAGCAGCTGTGATCAGGGGAGTCGGCCTCCAACAGACAGCAGGCGAGTTTTTACACACCTGGTTCCACTGCCGAGTCCACTGATGGTTGATGAAGTTGTTCCCGAAATCTCGGATCACCAGCTGTCCGTTCTCCACACTGAGATGCCATGTAGGGGTCAAGGGGCTGAACATGCAGAACACAGCAGGCTGAGTTGAGGCAGCTTACCTGAGTCTACGAGGGACCCCGCCAGCACAGGGAGCGTACAGGTTGTAAATGTTGAGTCCTGAACTGTAGACGATTTCAGTGACATCTGTCAGCTGTAGAGATACAGAGACATTGATTAAACATCAAAGACCTCCGTACGTCAGAAACAGGTCCACCGTCACAGACCGGGTCGGCCCGGTTAGGACTCACGCTTTCGGTGCAGTTGGGGTTCTGGTTGTTGTAGAAGTCACATTTCCCGCCGCTGCAGCAGAACATCTGAAGATCCGCCCACAGCTTGCTGCCCAGCAGGCCGTGATAGTAGGCAAAGTACACCAGGGAGTTATCATTCAGCTCGTAGCTTGACATCCCGTTTCCCACGGCAACGCCCTGCAGCACAAACCACACAATGCATCACACACACAGGTCGGGTGAATTCACCAGCAGCAGAACTGGTCCAGAAGCGAGGATAACCTGCAGGTTGAGGCTGGAGTCCTCCATCACTCTCTCAGCGAGCGTCGGGATGTAGATCCCTCCGTAACTTTCTCCGGTCAGGAAGAGCTCACGGCTGCTGAACTCCGGAAACAGCCGGAAGAACTCCTTCAGAGCCAGGTAGTTGTTCATGGACACCTGGAGACGCAGAATGTCTTAAACACCCGACAACCAACCAGAAGCAGCCTTGGAGACGACTCACTGACCTCGGTGTCATTGGTCACGTAATTCTTATCGTCAGAATACGAGAAACCAACGCCAACTGGAGACTCCAGGTACAACATGTTGGCAATCTACAGGTGAGCAACAAACTGATCAGTTTTCAGGACTCTGTTAGGGGGAACGCAGGCTGCAGTCACATGACCTACCTTGTTCCAAGAGTACGGGTTGTACTGCAGAGTCACTCCATCATCCTGGATCTAAAGAGGAGGGCGGTCATCAAACAAAGCACACTGAATGAGTCATATGGGTAAAGTTGGGCAGAGTCAGGGGTTACCTACCAGGAACGGTCCATGTTCGGTGAGCAGTCCATCCAAGGAGCTGCAGCCAGGACCGCCGTTTAGCCACAGGACCACTGGGTCGGACGACGGTTTGTTCTGAGACTCCACAAACCTGAAAGTCAGAGCGAGTTTAGGGGAGGCGGCATCAGCCAGGTGAGGTGCAGGAGATGAGCTTCAGCACTGACCAGTAGTGAAGGTGTTTCCCATCAGGCAGGTTCAGATACCCAGAGTACTGCTTGAAGCTCGGCTGCTTCTGGAGACCAGGAAGGAAGGTGATCTCATCTGCAGCCGGAGCAGCACCGGCTCCCAGCAGGAACGTCAGGAAGAACCACAGGAACACCTGCATCTGCAGGAGAAACAGGACAGGAAAGGACATCAACTGCAGCTGAGCTGGCATCAAAGAAGATCTTTGAGAGCCGATCATATGATCCCTGACGGAACACAATCATGGCTGCTGACTGCAAACAGCAGCTAGCTTCTCCACCACGTCCTTTACTTTGACGATATAGAGTTCATGTTTCCGTCTCCATGTAGAGTCATGTTCTAATGATTTACTTTGACGATCTGACCAAAAATAGACAGTTTGACCTCCTCCAAATCGGCTCAGGAGAGCCAGAACATCCGCCAGATGGGAAGCCAACAGAAGACAAGGAAGAGCAGCAGAGAGGAAGACGAGGTTCTAGCAAACATATTTTAGAAACTAGAGGATCTGTGGCGCCCCCTGTTAGGCCACTGAATCATTACAAAAACTGACATCAAAAGCAGATCATCTCCAGCATCGGGCAGTGGGGGGGCATTAAATGGATGCTGGTTTTAAATACCTTCATGAGGAAGCCTCCTGTCACAGTGATGCTCCTCTGATTTGTCCACCAAACACCACTGTGAAAAGATGTTGCTCTTTAACCAATCAGAGGCTGAACCTGGCAACATGTGATCACTGACTAGACTTAGGGTAGGACGTCCCCCTGAGCAAAGGTTTGGTTACTAGAGAAACGTTTTACATCGAGTTTCTAAGACTTTAACATGTTCAAAGGGAAACTTTTACTCCAGGAGAGATGAGATGTTTCGATCAACGCCGTAACGTTAGACACTATTAACCTATTCTTAGTAAACGGATCAGTACCACAGGCTTTAATTAGACATTGAGTTGACATTTCTAAAGGGGAACTGCTCTTGTTGCTCTGGAGTGATAAAAAAAGCTCCTTATCTTCACAGTATTGTAAAATAATGTCTAGTTTTATTTCTGACAAAGTGAAGGTTTGTAAACAGAACACTTGCATATGGGTTTATGGACCTCAAATATAACAGGAAAACCAAAGGGAAAATGTATTTTCTACAATTTGATGTCAGAAAGAGTCTGCGGTCTTTATTATAGATCCACAGTTCTGGTACAGGGAGAACCGGTCTCATTTCAGAACACTCCCTGCAGCTGAGAAAAGAGTTCATCTCCAACAGTTTCATTCAGAAACAGAAGGCTGCGGCTCAAATCTGTAAGGCGACTACATGGATTGAAGGTCCCGTTTCTGCAGGCCTGATCCATGTCAGCCCTGATCTGCCCCGGTCCATCTGCATGAAGTCTTTTCAGCAGCAGTTCGGTTCTACAGAACTCTACTCATGAGCCCATGATGTGTGCGCAAGACTAATGTTTGCAGACAGTGATTTATGACCACAGATGGACAACCCAGATGGGGTCCGGGTCCATCTCTCCACCTAAACCCAATAAGCAGCATCAGCTGCTCTCAAGCTTACTGCTGAGCCCAAACGGACCGCCAGGGGGCGGTGTTGTTACTGGCTCTCTATCAGGGGAAGTTCCAGTTTCAGTCAGCCGATTCGGTCACGTGACAGGTCCGGTCCAGAATAACTTATTTTTTTGTTTGTTTTAAATTTAGCAAACTGTGACAAATGCACCAAACTTTGGTCAAAATTGCAGTGAAACCCCCTTCAATTTAGCATTGTCAGAACACCAATAGAACCGGTCCGACAGAACTATCAGCGTTCTGACAGAGAACAGAAAGAAACACTAGTTCACAGAGACCCGGAAACACCGTCAGACTCTGCAGAACCGGACCAGAGCAGAGTTAGACTGAGTGATAAGGTCCAAGGTTAGGCAACAACAGCTAAACGTGCCGGAATCCAGCCTGGACCAGAACCTTGTCCCGGTAAAAACTTACCTTACAAAGCCCACCTGTCCGCGCGCAGCAGTCCCTCTGATCACTGCAGGTCATGTGACTGCAGCCGGTAACGTGACTCTGTTTTTCAAGCTGTAATCACGTGTTCATTTAGGGACTTCCTGGTTCTGATTCAGGACAGTTTCAACGTATTAATACAATAACAGCAGGACCAACTGGTAAGGTAGAGGTTCTGATCCAGGGCAGACTAAAGCCATCCGCGATCTCGCGAGAATTTCATTTTTTTACCCTCAGAAAGCATTAGGGGCGTGGCTCCACCTTCACAGCAGAAGGTCTTGCTTCTCATCAGATGTTTCTTGTAGACCTATCTTTAATTTACAAGCAAACCATTGAAACTAGTTATCAAAAAATCTGGAACTATTGTAAGAGAAAAATTAACATCTCCATTTTGTTTACACCTTAAGAGGTTCACAGAACTTATGATGCAAGAAAAGCAATGTGGTATAAAGTATCATGAAATGTTTCAAGGGATTAATAACTTAACATTTTCCATTATCTTGTGCAATTTCCTTCCACTGTTATTTTGAATCTTTGGATGCATCTAAGGAGTTTATTTTTGAGAACAAAAAATTAGCAATGCATTAAAAAAAAAAAAAAAGTGTTTTTTATTTTGCAGTAATTATTGACCAGAAAGTCCAATTTTTTCCTTTGTGAAACTGAATATGAAGATAGAAAAAAAATCTAGAAACACAATGACAAGAGGTTATGAGTCATCTATATAAAATGTGAACTTTTAAATTCATTAAACAGTTGTCAACATTCGATCTTGGACCTTAAGACAAATTAACGCCTTACTATATTTAAACTTTTTTTTCCCTTTTTGCTGGTATCTTTACATTTGTTGAGCCGAACTCTTTATACATTTTATTTTAAACAGAGCAACTATGTATAATTCTAACTTCAGACCTAAGGCCTGTGAAAATGTGTCTATTACCTTTAAATCCAGGCTTTGTTCCTGACAAAAGATGTGTTTTGTCCTATTGACTCAGTTACTTTCTAATGCTTGGAAATGAATAAATGTTCCACAGAACTAATTGCTTAATAAAAAGTTTGAACATTTTCATCATTGCCAACACTGGAGGATTTTGAAGACCACGTTTAAAGATGAAATGGATCAAGTTTTTTCAGTTTTTCTTACCTTTCCAGGTATTTTTCTTTGATTCATTCATGGTGAGCATCTATTCTACACACTTTTAGTCCTTAAACATGAGTAGATATAAAGTCAGTAGATTCTGCCCCAAACATAAACATAATTAAGCCCTGACTTGGATACCAACAGGGTGTTTGGTTTATGGACAGATGGCACTCATGTCAAACTCCACCTGACCATTGACTCATTTGTTACCATGGGAACTCTTCAAACACACAGCCTGGACAAATTTCAACAAAGAACACTTTATTAAAAAGTAAAAAAGAACATCTATACAACAGGTGAACACCAGGGGGCGGAGCTTCTTCATGGCCTGGGGGGAGGTCTCATTCCAGGAGGTGGGGGTCCTAGAAAACCAGAAGAGGTCACGTGATCAGATCACAGCAGGTAAATGGGTCGAGCAATTTGTGATGTGATTGGCTGCTCAGCAGACCTCTCATGCCAGGGGGCGGCGGCCTCATGCCGGGAGGAGGCATTCCCATTGGGGCACCACGACCCGGACCAGGAGGCATTCCCATTGGAGGACCCATCGGGGGCCGCATGCCAGGAGGCGGACCCATCATCCCTGCAGGGAACCAGAGGACTGTTTCACAGCCTGCTCTACAGCACCAAACACCAGAACCATGTATCAGTTTGAATAAGGCAGTTCACCTGGAGGGGGCGCTGCCCGGGCCATTGGGGGTGGTGCTCCTCGCCCAGGTGGGTACTGTGTGGGGGCCCCAGCAATGCTGGCTCCTGCTGCTGCCGCGGCGACAGTCCCTCTGCCCTGTGGGGTCATCACCTGAAACACACAGAACCAATCAGAACACCAGCACCCACCCCTGGACCCCCTCCTGCTACATCACCAAGGTTACCTGCTGTGATGGCCCGCCCACTCCTCGAACCGGCCCTGCCAGACCGGCCGGAGCCTGAGGCATCGGAGCTCCTGCAGGAACGCCACGACCCGCCGCCCGCCCCACACCAGGACCTCCAGCCACACCTGCCAGGGGGACCCGGGCAATACCAGTCTGAGGGAGAGAACGCAGGTTGGAGCACAGAGGGCTAATGGAAGGGTTCTGACTGTCGACAGGAGAACACTCACGTCCTTGGGGGGCGGTCCCTCAACCGTCATGGAGACCAGGTTCTCCCCCCTCAGCAGAACCAAACCCAGAACCCTCTTCTCCTCACGTTCTGGCTGTTTTGAGTTCTTTGGCCTGAGGGAGAGAATCTGTCAGTACCCAGCATGCATCATGATGAGAACATAGCTGTCCACTGGCCTGAAGCCGTTACCACAGCAACAACCTGGAGGCTTTGTCCTACATTGGACTTAAATGTCAAAAATTGGTGCTTTTTTGTAATAAATGAAAGGAAGGCGGGGCTGCAGTCATCACAGAGCTGCATCAGCTGTCAATTAAAAACAGATTTGTCGACTGGCTGATATTTCTGGCCGTAATTAACATTTTTCCTGCGTTGGCAGATGGACGCACGCGTTTGCAGATTCATCAGTGCCTTGAAATGACGAGACTGCTTCCTCCATTTGTTGTCCATTTTGTTGAGTTCATTAGAACTTTAGTTTTCTATTCAAATTAAAACCCGTGTTACCTTTGTTATTGTCGCCATTTTTTATTGTTGTGTTTATCTAAATAACGGAAAACTACATTTGAAATGATGGGTATCTACCTCAGCCATCAATCTCTAGTCATTACAAAATACAGATGCTTCGCTGCACATCATGACCAACTTTTGCACGTTGCTCTAGAAAATGCAGCCAGAGACAGGAATGGTTTCTAACTGGCTGAGGTCGATAAAAAGTCGTTCTCAGCTTTCTGCCAAAGTTATTTTTCAATTTCAGATGAAGACGGAGAAAAGACCCACATGTCCACATCTTCTACAGCAGAACTTATTCAGGACCTAACAGTGTGTTTGTTTTAGTCTTCAGAGTTTTTATTGCCAGTAAAAGAAGTGGAAAACACAGACACCAGTCCAGTACCTCCAGGTTAGTTACAGTCCCAGAGATGCTGCAACAATAAAACCTAAAGTTCTGCTAATGATGACGGACCTCAAGGAAAATCAAGAGGTTCTGTTTACTTAAAAGATTCTGAATAGAAGATTTTCCAATCAGAACCATTGCTGTAAATGATAAATGTTTATTGGACTTCAAACCCAAACATTTTAGATCATCAGATAAAACATCACAGACAA
>JAUZNJ010025634.1:0-11094 GCA_034780135.1 Jordanella pulchra | reverse complement strand
GTAAACACAACAACTCCAATAAACAGTACAACTTACAACTGTTTTTATCCAGTAATGAATAAATGTAACCTAATAAGCTGAAGGTAATGTTTTTTTGTGGTTGTTTTTTGTTTTTTGGAAGGTCTGCTGTGTAGTCTAATTAGGAAATGGTTTATAATAACTTTATCTGCTGTTAACCAAGACAGTACAAGTACAAGTGATTTTAGTTTTTAGTCAACTAGATTTATGCCTCAGCTCTAGAATAGATTTAACCTGTTATGCTAAAGACTTCTTCATTTCTGATCATGGGTATTTATTTTGTTTCCTCTCTCTGTCATAAGTAACATATTGAGAATTCCAAGGAAGGATGAAGATCTTGTCTATAGTTTAGCTGGTCTAGCATTACATCTACAGGTCCTTGTACTTCTTTAAACATGATGCCACGTGCCTACAATCTGAGAAAAAAAAGGGTTGTCAAGATTTTAGGTTGGGTTTTTTTCAACAACTGTTTTATTCCTTGCATTTACATCCCAGCAGACACACTACATTGTATTAATATTTGTTCTTGTTCTGAAATGGCTGCAACGTTGGACAACCAAAAGCCAACTTTGATACAAGGTCAAAAGCTGACATCAGTTAAACGTTAAGTTTTTGACATCAATCTGACGTTGTCATTTAGTTGGTTTCAAGTTGTGTTGGCAAGTAACTAATATCCAACATGTGCTCACTGCTGAGTGCAATTGTTCAAATAAGAAAGAATTTAACTTAAATCCAACTTTCATTTTTGCATCATAATCCAATGGTAAACCAGTCTTGAGTGCAACATTGTTTCAAAGTTACATCAACATCAAGTGTCTGCTGGGATGTAGGTGCCTGACAGTTCTCTGAGATTAAAATAAACAACATGAAAATCCATGTCTGCTTAGGTAACATTCAAAAGGAAGGTCTACGGGCAGATATGTAGGTTTAAATGTGGATCAGTAGGTCACATGTCCAAACTATGATTTAATTGTAAGAGTCTTTCTTAATTGCTTGCTATCGTGTCATTTTCTCTTTCCTTCAGTTACGCCAAAATCCTCTCATATAGCTGCAGTCTTCATTCAAAGACCTACACTTGAGGAGCTTAAAAACCGAGGACAAGTGACTGTTGTGTGTCTTTTTGTTGGCACTAGTCTAAGTGATTTCTCTATAACCTGGAAAGTAGATGGTCACCAATCTTCCCCAAGTCACATTTATACAGAAAAACCTGTGAGTCACAACAATGGGTCTGAAACTTTGCACAGCTTCCTCAATGTGTCAGCTGAGGACTGGTACTCAAATAAGAAAGTGTCTTGCGAGGGAAAACATCTTTGCTCCAAAGAAAGTTATCAAGAAAATATCAGTAAAATTACAGGTATTATAAACACAATAAGGATTATTTGCAATGGTTTTCTGAGATGTAACTTAAACTGTATTAATCTGTTTTGTGTGTATATTTCCAGATCTGTATGAACCAGTTCTAAGGATATTAAAACCAACTTTTAATGAGCTATATACGTCCAAGAGCATCATGCTTACATGCTTAGTTTTAGGCTTTTTTCCATCTGACGTCATTGTTCAGTGGAAAGAGAATGGCAAAACACTCCCAGCTTCTCGCTATATTAACAGTCCTTCGTGGAAAGAACCAGGAACTAGCAATTTTTCAATGAGAAGTAGACTAAATGTAACAAAGGCTGAGAACAATAACTCAACATACTCATGTGTTGTCGGACATGAATCGTCTGAGGCTCCAATAGAAACCAGCATATGTGATGTATTTGGTAAGCTAATCGCTATTCATAAATCATATTCTTATTCCCAGTTTGATCTAAACATACTGTGAATATTTCCCCAGCCTCTGTGACCTACACCAAACCTTCAGCTGTCTTGCTTCAGGGAGAGGATGAACTGGTGTGCCTGGTCTCAGGCTTCAGTCCGGCATTGATTAATATTACGTGGTTTCGCAGTGAAACAACAGAACTGTTGGACTACAGCTTAACTGAGCCTTTCGAGGGGCGGGATGGGAAATTCAACATTCAGAGTCACCTTCGCCTAACCCCAATTGACTCCTTACCTGGTGTGATTATTACCTGCCGGGTGATACATGAAGGCACCACGCTATTGGTGAACATGTCCAAACCGGGTATGTGTGCAACATTTTTATTAAAGAGTCAATGTTTCAGACAGAAGAGTCAGATTTTCATTACTATTTTTTTAAGTCAGTAAAAGCAGATAATTAATAAAACTCTTAATAAAACTGTTTCACAGACACACTGGAACACTGTAATTTTTTTGATACTATCAAGGATGTGGATATGGGTGACGATGCATTGAAGGAAACCTGGACTATGGCATTAACTTTCCTCTGCCTTTTTGTCTTCACCATCATATTTTCTCTTATTGTCCTAATTACCAAGGTAAGATTTAGTAGCAACTAGAACTACGGTTGCCGCCAATAAGTTATGTATAGTTTAAAATTAAAATATAACATGTTTACAACATTTCTTTTCTTTGTTTTTCAGACAAAATGATGACAATAAAAGAGCAGATTTAATTTTATCAGATGGTAACATAAAAGGATTTCTGGCATTTGTTAATTTCCTTTTTTTGGTAAAATGTGTGTGTGCTTATTTGTATTTGTTCTCTAGTTGATAGTAAATCTTTTTTTAAGGATGGCTGTTTTGTTTTTGGTGTGGGATTTATGTAAATGCATTTATGATAAATAAAGTTAACTGCAGTGGGCTATGATCATTTCATTTTTGCATGTGATTTGATTTTCTTGTCTGTCTGTCTGTCTAATATCACTCTCTGTGTTTCAAAACAATCTCCACAAGATGGAGACAAAGCTTTATATTCAACTGTTTTCCATTTCAATATCCAACAAAGAGGCCATGTAGTTAGGTGGGAAAAAATCATCTCAAGCTCATTTTTGCCAAGAAAAAAAAACAAAGAAAAAAACACAAAATTTAAATGTACCAAAAACTAAATTGAATGTTTTGTTTCCAGAATCACATGATCAGTTCGCCTGTGTACACAAGTACTTAAGTAAAAGTATTGACACTTATGGTCAAATCTTACTCAATTTCAATTAAAAGTTGTTCAGTCAAAAGTCTACGGAAGGTAAAGTACTGAAGTTCTCACTTTTGAAAATACTTTATTCAAAAGTACATGCATTTCAAATTACTACGGTATCCAAAAGTACAAATTCAATTTTCTGATATTATTATATTTCTGTATAATTTTCAGAGTAATTTTATAAACCCTTGTAATTTTCAAACCACGTGATGTTTTGACATGTAGAACTACATTCCTTCTAACTCTACACCACCTGTAAAGAATATCAACCTAAAGATGCCTCAAAAACATAGGGACAGCTATTTTGATTGGGTTTTTTTAAAAACACATCAAAAAGAAAACAGGTGAGGGTTGATTCTCCTCACACTTTTACCATAGAATAGAGGTTTAAGGTTAATTCTATTACAGAACAACTTGGCCACATGGCAGCAACTCGAGCCTTGATTAAATGTGTTAACTTGCGCTGAGTTTTTCACATGTGGAAAGTCATGCAAATCTATAGATTCAGTGGTGTACAAATTCATTCATCTAGGGCTGATATCTATCATGTTTTAGCCCTCCTAGGTAGTTACTACCTTCTCAGCACGTAAAATTCTGCATATGCCCGCTAATGAGGCACTATTTGACCCAGGTGTGTGGAAAAAGTGAGATGAGTAAAACATTCAGAAAACCTGTTCTTAGAGATAAACTTTGTGAGAAACATAGTGTGAAGTGCATTTAAAGAAAGAAAAACAGCAACAACCTATTACAAAGCTAATCTAAGCCAAAAAGAATAAGGAACTGGTAGCTTCACGAAATGTAGTGGAGTATAAACTACAATAGTTGACTTTAAAGTGTAGTGGAGCGAAAGTTATCACTCCCCCAAAACTTATTCAAAGTCAAGTAAAGAAACTCAAAAAGTACAGCAATCAAGTAAATGTGTTCTGTTACTACCCACCACTCTTTACCACATTAGGCCTCTGCCTCGCTTTGTGTAGCTTGTGGGTTCATTGGAATCTATATCTAGGGGAAGACAGCAGAAATGTCAAGGTTTACTATTAAATAGTTAATTGATCTGGCAGGATTTGTGTCCCTGATTGGCTGTGAATCCTGTGGCAGTGGCCCATATCTGTGACACTGTTGCTGGGAGGGAGTTGCACCGTGCTGCTGCCAGCCTTGTGTTGAAGGGCCAGCAAGAGGGAAGCATCTCCTTGTCTGGCATACTTTGTCCTCTTATCGTCAACAAACTTTAAGATCTGGCAGTGATTCTTCTGTGCTCTCTGGCAAACCAGGTATTGGCTAAAAGCTAACATCTTTGCACAAAAGTACCATAGCTTATTTTATATTTTATTCTTTACTCGTCCTCCTTAAAGTTAGATCAATCATAGCCCAAAGTACAAACTACTGACCAATAAAAGTTATTTGAATGGGTTTTACTTCAGTGCTTTCATGATTAAACAAGTTCAAATCACCTATTGCAATCTTTTGCAACAATACAGTATGAAATATTAGAGAGAAAAAAGCATTTGAAAAATATAGAAGAAAAAGCATTTAATGTTCTTACACTTGCTATCTTAAAATCACATATTTGGTTCTGCTTCAAAAGAAACAGGTCCAGAGTTTAACAAAGGGTAGTGACTGACATGATAAGAGCTCTAAGATTGATATGGAAAAGTAACCTAGGCTGAATTACACTGCAAAAATACCAGATAGCTGTATTGCTAGTGATAGGGAAGTGTTGCCTGAGGCATTTGGCAGCATTTCTTCCTTATCAGGCAACATTAAGGCAAAGATGACCAGCAAAATAAAACAAATCCTGATGAGTCATATATCAGGTAAATAAGGTTAATCAAAGACCACTATTATTTTTTATGCTATTGTTTTCCAAAGCAGGAGGAAGAAAAGAATAGGGATACAGTCACACTGACTATGAACGAAAAGCTGTGTCAAATGCATTGCATTACACAACCTATTAGTTAACTGATCTTTTCAAACAAGACAAATCATATAAAACAAGGCACAACAAGTTTTAATAATTAATTAATTAAACCATAAGTTTCACAATGTAAATATGGCAAAAAAAAGTGGCAGAAAACACCTAAAACGCCAATCCATTCATTGGACGTCCAGTTAATGGGCATTTCACCAAGGGAAAAATATTAGAACTGCAAATTGGTCAGGCCAGCTGCTGACAAGCCAACTGGGTTGATTGTGAGGTCATGTCAAATAGGGAAACTGGCAGCTTTTGTAAAACATGCTCTTAAAATAGTTTGTAACAGTGTCATCTAGTGGTTGTAACGCGTATTACAGCTAGAGCAGTGTGGGTAAGACAGGAATTACTCTGTACTGTGATCTATGGATGACTGGCCACAGGGAGAAAACTGGCATAAAAAGATGGGATCAGGAATAAACATAAATCAACATTTAACAGCATTTTAGCTGTTTAACTGTTGATAAACTGTTAGTAAATGCTGCTGAAAGTATTACATAGTTTGCTGAAGGTCTTTTAAATCTGACACGTGTAGAAACATTATGAAGTCAGCTGGTGTATTTCAGCTATGAATGAGGAAATGCAACTTCTGATTATTTTTTTTATTTAGCAGAAAACTCTACAAGCAGGAATAGAACAAAGATTTTACTTTTACTTTCATCTGTAACTCTGTGAAACATGTCTGAGACTAAAAACTCTTTACACTGAAATCCTGGAATCTTTAAACAGGTTTCCTCTGCTGGATGGATCTAAAGGTGATTTCTTGAACCTGAACCTTCAGGACAGATCATTAGAAGCAGACTGGCTAAACGTAAGGAGACTGTCATGTGATCTGACTATAAAATTAGTCTAATCTGTGTTTAGTTATTTTAAAATCATATTTCTATTCAGAAAGATAATCAGATAGTCAGCTTTGATTGCATCAAGTTGCAGCAGCAGCAGTAACGGCCTTTAGACATTTGAAATCCTACACATCACTCAGGCTCCTCCACTTTAAAAGCGGCTCGTTATTCTGGGTCCATGAGCCTTTTTATGGGATGTTTATATTGCAAACATGCCGATAAGATCTTTGAACGTTAAAATATTTCTGTTCATTACTGAGATGTTTCCTGACAACACGGCTGTCAGATCAGGAAGAACATAAACTTTCTTTTTCAGAAAATTAGAGGAATGATTATGAAACTTTCATTTTATTGCAGATTTAACATCACAATAACTGGAATCTCTAGAGCTTTTGGTTCTCTATCATCATGACGACGTCTGCATCAGGTGAGTGGCCATTTTCTGAAATTAGGAAGCAGATTTTAGCCTTTTGCTGCCCCCTTGTGGTTCAGATGAATGGGCTTAAATAATGTGATGAAATGTGTTCATTCTGCTGGATTTGTTTAATCTTGTGGATCCGATTCTGTTCTTTTGTTTAGTCAGTGCTTTTAAGACATGTTTTAGTATTTTGCATAAAACACAATGACATTTCTCATTAAATGTTAAACTTACATTGAATCTGCTACTCACTTGTTTATACTGTTACACAAAGCCATTGTCTTTTTTTAGTATTATTGTATATACTAATAATTGTAATAGACATGACATCTGAGTTTTCTTCCTTTTTTTTTTTTTTTTTTGCTTTTATTATCACATATATGGGACGTTAGTGTTAAGGCTTTTGCCTAAGACCAATACTGAAGGTATAAACCTGCTGTATATCCCCTGTGCTATATTCCTCATACTCCTGGAATCAAACCTACTTCTTCACTTGTGAGCATGGTGCCTTGTCAGTTGAGGACATCATATAGCCTTTATCCAACTTTCAACTAAATTATAGTTATTATATCCATTTAGAAAAAAACTACACAAACTTTGGTTAATTTGCTTTGGTTTTACATCTGTAGTGTGAGTATTTTCTTCCACCACATCCCAAACATTCTTAATCAGAGACCTGCTGACCACTGGAGTAAAATAATCTAACTGGAATGATCCGGGGACCATATTGACATGATGTGAGCTTTGCAAACATAGAGCATTATCCTGCCATCAGAAGGTGGTTCCACTGTGATTATAAAGAGAAAAGATGGTCAAGAACAAACCTTAGGTGGGATATGAAGGTAAAATTATACTCATTTGGAACCAGATGCAAAAAAAACAAGCACTGACAGAGGTAAAATGTTTACATTTTCCTTGCAAATGACAGAATGGAGGATTTAACACCAGTGGATCAGAGGAATAGGAGAAGAGATACATCACCGGGAAGGTTCATAGATGAAGGAAAGCCAGATATTTTTAGGGTTTGTGTGACTGAAGAAGACGTTAGAGATAATCCACTGTGTTCAACCTGAAAAAAATATGCCAAACAAAATTAAATTATACTATGTAAATGAGGTGTTATTAAAACAATACTTTTTATGGGGTTCAAACCTTAAATGCTTTATAGAAGCACTAAATTGATCTCATTAATAGGTTTGTCTATTTTTGTCTTAACAGGTGAGAAGCCTTTAAAGCAAAGCAGAAGCTATGAATATTTTCCACCTAGCAGTGAGTTTAACTTCTCATATTCCTAATTTCAAACTTTCATCTCCAGACCAGTCAGAGTTCTGACTGTTTCCTCTGAACTGTAAAAATATTCTCATATATATGGAAGCTCTCAATCATTTGTTTCAATGAAAGGCTGCGGGACTAAGACTGAAGATCATAAAGTTATTTGCTAAGGGTTTTCTTGACAGTTTCCAAATTTTCTCATATTACAACATATACATTAATAACATGTGCAGAAGTTTTTTCAAACAGAACAACATTACGGAAAATAACAATTTCAATAACAATGAAATTAATTTAGATCCATGAGCAATGTTAGTTACATTTTAGAATTAAAAAAAATATTCTAAGCTCTATCTGGGTGGTTCTGCTGCAAAGCAGTTGATCTCATAGAAACTCAGAGGGAAACTTCATACTGGGAGTGGATGGTTTAAAAATGAAGCTCGGTCCTGTTTAAGAGTCTGTAAAGATGTCGAAAACACGAAAATATGTTGGACTTGTTGGACACCACATCAACCATCAAGGGGGGTTCAGGTCTGTGAGACTGCTATCCCTGATTCGCCGGACCCTGACTTCTCCTGAACGGCATCTTGCCTCACAAGCCTCAGAGTAGTCTTCATCCGAGTCCTATGGAATGAGCCTGTAGAGTTTTCCTTCCACATCATCTCTTCCACATCCCCTCTTTCGGGGGAGGAACTGCTTCACTGGGAATTCTTGGATCCTATCTGGGTAGCATTCAGCAAAGTGAGGATGGATCCCTTTAGCCTTTTTACCACTGAAATTAGTGGGTTAACATGCAGCCACTGAAATTGAACACACTGCAGGTATGCAGAGAAAGAACTATGTATGAACTGTATGTATGTATGTATGTATGAAATGTATGAAAGAACTATGCCTTGAATGGAAAAGCTCAACAGGAATTGATGGAGGAATTGTTCAGGTGTGTATCCCTCTGTGATCCTGAGGGTGTCCATGCCTTCATTTTGGTCCTACCTGTGGGTCCTCTCACTGATGAAGACAAGGTAGAGGTACAGACCATCCAAGAAACATTCAGCTCTAGAGTAAATAACTTTACTCTGATTCTGTTAACCACGGAGTCAGATCCTAAACATCCAGCCTTTAAGTTAAGTTTGTAAAGGAGAACAAGGACCAGCAGGATCTCTTTCAGCGATGTGGAGGAAGATATGTTTTTCTGAACATCGAGGACAAAAAGCACATCCCAGAACTATTGAAGATTGTGGAAAGTCAGAGAGGTTTTAAGGCTGAAGACTTCACAAAGGATATCATCAGAGATCACATTGATAAGGTTGTAGGACAGGAAAAGTTTAACGCAGAGCTTAAAGCTGAACTGCAGAAGATTAAGAAGAAGAATGAAATGGGAATATATCCTGGAGAGTTGAGTAAGGAGAGCCTCAGTATGGTACTAACTGGGAAAACTAGCAGTAGGAAGAGCGCAACAGAAAACACCATTTTGGGCAAAGAAGACTTAAGGATAAATAGAAGATCTGAAAACAAATTATAGGAAGACCTGTGTCATCTTCTGATTCTCATTACTGAACTCCAGACTGATTACATCGACACTGAAATCCACTAGGCTCTTTAACAAATGGACAAGAGCTAATGATGTGGAGGTGAACATGTTGAGGTCAATATTCCAGATTATGATTTTTACAACAAAGGTCTTCACATAGTTATCCGATTATGTGTAAACATTTACAATCTGCACATTTACCCAAACAGATTTGGCAGAAATATGATCTACATGGCTGTCTCCATCTACAGAGGCAAATTACCATCTAGACTCAAGCACCCCAAGGCATAATTTGCTGTTAAATTTAAACTGTATCATTTAATGTAAATGACCGCTGAATGTTACACATATAGACATTCTATATAATTCTCTTTGTATTCGTGTTTTTTACATTTTTTGTTCATGTACAGATATGTCTATAATCAGTCCACTGGTAAGATGCCTTTATTATTTAACAAACCAATGCCTTTTTTTATTGATTTTTGCCTGTATACAAAGATAAAAGAAGAAAGAAAGAACAACAGTGTTAATAAGAATAGACTGTAAAGAACGCAAGAGCTAGTTAAGTTCTTTGGTTCCTTTTCTTTCTAGAGCTTTTTTTTTTATTTGTTATTAAACATGGGCTTCGTATCTGTCTGTCTGTCCATCTCACTCTCTGTGTTTCAAAATAACGTCCACAAGATGGAGACAAAGCTTTACATTTAACTTCTTGCATTTTAACATCCAACAAAGAGGTCATGTACAGTACTAGTTAGGTGAAAAAAACATCATCTCAAGCACGTCTTTTGCTAGCAAATTTAAACTTACCAAAAAACGAAATTCAATGTTTTGTTTCCAGAATCACATGATCAGTTCACCTGTATATATACTTTGTACTTTGATACTCATGGTCAAATCTTATTAATTTACAAGTAAAAGTTGGTCAGTCAAAAATCTACTCAAGGTAAAGTACTAAAGTACTCACTTTTGAAAATACTTTATTCAAAAGTACATGCATTTAAAATGACTAAGGTATTCAAAATTAAAGTGGTTCCTTTTCTTTCTGGAGCATTTTTTAATCAAGTTATTCATTAGGTTAACACTAGACTGACTTGATGAGATGAATGGAGTCTGCTGTGCTACTGCTTGAGTGGAAAGAAAACCAGCAGCCACACAGCCCTTTCTGGAACCAGTTTGAGACCCCTGGTATAAAGCAAAGCACATCCCCTCTACCCATCTCTCTGTGAATAGATATGAATACGTATTACAGTCTATTTCTTAATTCACAAGAATCCGAGTAGGCTATGGACTTTTGTTCCCAAGTATATTCTTGACAAGAACACAGAAAGTATCGACTGGGGGAGAACGGGAGCAAACAGAACAAATGTGTATATATTGGAACAGAAGTGTACTTGTGACATCACCACATTAAAAGCCCATCTGGACCTACATTTCAACTCTTATTATTAATACTATATAGATGATAATAAATTAATGTTTATCATTAATTAAATTAATGATGAACACAAATCAAATGGACGTTTTGCCAAATAAAACCAAAAAAAACACCATGAGAGACAGTAGGACTTCACACATGGCTATGCTGAGAGAGGGCTGCTGCAACCGGGCTAACATTAGCTTCTTCATTAAACCTCACTTTTTTTTTGTTATTAAAGTTTTTATTATTTTTTCAGAATATTTGAATATAACCCTCCTGACCCTCCCCACCCCCCACAGAACAAAAGGGAAAAAAAACAAACAAACAAAGAAAGAAAGCAACCAGGCCAACACATATCAACTCAAGTTTCACAGAAAATTTACATTTACAAATATCCTCGATGGCAGCAGAAACATCCACAGTAGACAAAAATATACAGTAAGCAATGCTTTTAAAACAGGAGTTCCTCAAAGAATTTTTCTTGTCCCAGTATTGCAGAAAAGGAAATAGTTCCAAGATTTCTTGAAGTTTTCTATGTCATTATTTAGCTTAGCCAGCATTTGTTCATATGACACT
>JAUZNJ010025623.1:0-16742 GCA_034780135.1 Jordanella pulchra | reverse complement strand
GATTTTTTTTCTCCTTTTGTCTCTCGTAGCTGAGGTATATCTATGATGAAAATTGCAGGCCTCTCTCATCTTTTTAATTGGGAGAACTTGCACAATTGGTGACTGACTAAATACTTATTTTCCCCACTGTACATATAGGGCTAATAAAAAATACTCCATTGTATTTTAGTTCAGTTAGTTTAGTCTTCTGCAGTCAACCGCTGTATGGTTGTATTCTGTTCGCTAGCAATTAGAAGAGAAAATTCAAACAAAAGTAATAGGAGAGAAACCTAGATAGAAAACGTTCTTACTTTTTAGAAACACATCACCATGTAAAGCTATTTTGCTGTTTTTCACTGACTTACACTGAGAAGTTTATATTAGAGATCAATTGATGGGTTTTTAAGGCTGATGCTGACAATTTTGACATAACCAGTCCCTGATATGTGCTGTCTATACTTTTGGGTCTATTCTTCGAGCCGATATTCCCTTTCTCTCTCCGTTTACATAATAAAAATGAAATGATAAAAAAAATGTTGTCTAAATTCAAACTTCAAATTCAAATTTCTCTGACTTTTTCTAGAACTGTGGACTTTTACGAACACAACACATCAGATTCAACTAACGTTAACTTTAGTAAATGATTGTAATTTATCCTCAGGAAACATAATGCCTGTGCATAAGTGAGCAAGCATTTGCAAGATGGAAATCAGCATAATTACTGCCTGATAAGGGTACAAATTCCAACGCCTCCGTGAATGAACATCTGCATCTTCATTCACAGAGGCGGATAATATGAATGGTTACAAAAGAGCCCAAAGTGGCGGTGAGGCTGGTGCCCATCTCCAGCTGTCTATGGGAAAAAAGGCGGGGTACACCCTGGACAGGTCACCAGTCCATCTCAACAATAAAAATGTGTATTATTTGATGATGTGGCAGGCTATGTGTATACTGGCCTCCTCCTTTAAGCCTTTTATGCAAAGGCTCAATCTCATTCTGTATTTTTTCTGTTCTCTAGGCCTTTTTTTAAGATTATCATTCTCCTCTTGTAGTTTTTCAATGCACTTTTTCAGCTCTTTAACCGTAGCCTGGCAATCATTAACTTTGTTGGCATTAAATTGCACTACTTTGGCTAGGCTAGTAAGCGTAACACTGTGTCATGTTATGATTACCTGTTGTTCAATATTATCCACCCTCTCTCCAAGCAACGTAATACATTTCATTATATCTCTGGTAAAGATTTCCTCCACTTCTTCAACTTCAACTGACCAGAGACGCTTTGCAGAGAACATTGACACTGATTTCTAAAGGAACTGCTGCTTTTGAGTTACCTCGGAAATCTAAATTCTTATCTGGGAAACTGTTTTCAATAAAGATTTCCTACAACCCAAAGTTACTACAACAGCCTTCTTTGAACATTTACCGTCTTGGAAAAAAAGTAGATTTTAGATAAATATCAAAATACGATTAGAATATTTGTCAGTTTTGTTGCGGGTTTTATGAAGTTTGATGTATTTTTTAAGCAAATACTTTAAAAATTTTATCAAAACATGGCAAAATCATTTTCATAAGTTTGTACAAGCATCTGTTGTAGGCATTCTTGGCACTGGCAGTCTTTGAGTCTTTTATTTTCTTTATATTAATATCAAAATTATTGTGTATCAATCAAATAGAATCAAAAATGTTTTAAAGTCATGATTGTAAATATTAAAGTGTAATAATATAGAACAACAAAACGATCCCACTGGAAAATAACTGTTTCCATAGAGATAAGTTTTAGCCGTCTTGCTTATTAACAGATTAAAACCAGCACTAATAGCCTATACTGGGAATCAACAATGCAAACAGAATGGCTTTAATATTAGACCAAACATAAAAGTAGCAAAAACTGTAAAAAGGAAAATATACAAATTACATTTTTTTATTTTAATTTTTTTTATATGTCTGTGCTTTTGTTTGCAAAACTTCTTTCACATATTAAAGAACCAGGCAGGTTTAGAGGTTTGACTTGAGCTTCTCAGGCGAACAGCTGATCCACTTAGGTCTTCACTTCATGCGTGCTGAAGTGGATCCACCTGTTCAGGCACAAAAACAGATTTCCATGATCCAATTGCATATGGGAGCTACGGTAAATATGTAAGACTAAACACATCAAATATATTTTTTTCCCCCACTGAATCATATCTCAAGTTATTGTACCCTATTCTTACCCTGGTGGAGTTAAATATTTGTCTTTGTCGTAGTTTCTCGAGACTTTTGTGCAGAGTAGCATTTTCTTGTTCCAGAAGTTTTATACGGAGGCTATTAGCTTGCTGTTGTTGCTCCATGTCTAAAATCAAGTTTCCTGTACCTTGCAAAAAGAAACGAGGAAAAAAAAATGCAATTTACCACTGCTATTATGACAAGAGTTTAGAGGAGATATTTGCATGAAGAATGCACCTCTGGGTCACATTATATTTTTATTCCAAAGAAGTAAGTACTCATGGAAGTTCAAAGAAACTAATCAACAAAAAAAGGGGAATATGAATTTAAAAAGTCAATAAATTAGACCTATTTTATTAGGAATTATCAGGGATTCGATACATTTATTTATTGTGAATAAATAAGCTCCATTTAAAGGCTGTATTTCTCGATTTTTTTATTTGTACTCGTACTCGTCGTCTTCGGGGTCCGGGCCGCGGGGGCAGCAGTCTCAGCAGAGACTCCCAGACGTTCTTGTCCCCAGACACCTCCTCCAGCTCTGCTGAGAGACATAGCCCCTTCAACGTGTCCTGAGTCGTCCCCTGAACCTCCTCCCGGTGGGACGTGCCTGGAACACCTTACGAGTGAGGCGTCCTGGGGGCATCCGAAAAAGATGTCTAAATCACCTCAGCTGACTCCTCTCTATATGTGAAGGAGAAAGGGCTCTACTCCGAGCCTCTCCCGAATGACCGAGCTCCTCATCCTATCTCTAAGGGAGAGCCCCCAGCCACCCTGCAGAGAAAGCTCATTTTGGCCTCTTGTATCTGGGATCTTGTTCCTTCGGTCACGACCCAGATGTTATTAGCATAGGTGAGTTAGGACCGTAGACTGATCGGTAAATCTAGAGCTTTGCCTTTTCGCTCAGCTCTCTCTTCACCACGACAGACCGGTGCAGCAGCTGCATTATAGCAGCAGCCGCACCGATCCGTCAATCAGTCTCCCGCACCATTCTCCCCTCATTTGTGAACAGGACCCAGGAACAGGTTTTTTATTTGTTTTTAGCTAATTCAAAGCTGCATATGTTCCTTTTCTAGTAAAGATGACTTAAGATGACTTAAGTAGTGGGAATTTCTTACTTTGGGGTTGGATTTGAGCCCAGTCATTTAGCTCTGGAAAAGCCACCAGAAGTCTCTCCCTCTCCTTCAGTGTTTGCAAATGCTCCGTTAATTGTGCTACATGCTTTTCCAGCTCATCTGCATGTGTACGTAGTATTTGCTTCTCTCTTTGTAGCTCTCTACAGATACCCTGATGGAAGAAGACAAAAATGTAAACCTTAATTGTAGTCTTTAACTCATGGATATTTGAGGGCTCTTGTTTACCTGCTGTTGAGAGAGCTGATCCTCTTGTTGCTCCTTCAATTTAGAGATATCTTGCAGCTGTTTATTTAAGCTGCTCTGAACCTCTTCCTTCTCTTCCAATTGCTTCTGTAGTTCATCACGCTCTTCATCCAGAGCATCAACTCTGTCTAATAAGGACTGCTGCTTTACCTGCATTGACTGTATTCACAACCGTAAAACCATTAGAGAATACGTTTTTATATCTGTTAAAATTGTGTTTTCACTGCAAAGCTGACCTCCTGTCGACAGCAAGCGCTCTGATACTTGGCCTTCTCCTTGTCAAAGAGCAGTTTAGTATCACAGAGTTGAGTTTCGAGCTCCAGGATCCTTTGCTGGAGCTCACAGTACACCTCCTCTTCTCTTTGCAAAGTGTTAACTTTATGGTACAGCTTATCCTTTTCCTCTTCTGTTAGAAAACAGTTTGGAAATGGTTCATTCTCGCACAGCAAAATTCGAACAGTTGGTTGAAAATAGGTTTAGTAAGCCACGGTATAGCACAGTTCAGTATGGACAATTTAAGTGCTTTGCATGATGTAGACAATAGAATAGAAGAAAAATAAAAGCAGAGTAAAAGCAAAAAAACATTAAAAACATTCATAAAACAAATAAAACAGTTGGACCACAACTTTAAACTAATTATACCTCAGTTAACAGTTTAACTTCAACAGTCAAAAGCAGCTCTGAACAAATGTTTTTTTGTTTGTTTGTTTTTTACTTTGGCTTCAAAGACTGAGGCTTTTAGCAGTTTTACAGTCTTTTTCCAGATAAGTGGAGCAGAGGAACTAAATGCTAGTTTTCCATGTTTGGTTCTGGTTCT
The DNA here is from genome assembly GCA_034780135.1 of Jordanella pulchra. NCBI lineage: Eukaryota > Metazoa > Chordata > Actinopteri > Cyprinodontiformes > Cyprinodontidae > Jordanella > Jordanella pulchra. Next base: position 12,368 of record JAUZNJ010025623.1, on the reverse strand, counting down.
GGGTAGACAGAGGTTGAGACACTGACAACAACTCTATTTTTAGTATTGAGGTACTGATCCATTCAGTGATTTAAAGATTAACAGAAGGATTTTAAAGTGTATTCTGTGAGCTACAGGGAGCCAGTGGAAGGACTTCAGAACTGGGCTGTTATGCTCTACTTCCTTAGTTCTAGTGAGAACACGAGCAGCAGCGTTTTGGATCAGCCGCAGCTGTCTGGCAGACTTTAGGCAAACCTATGAAGACACCGTTGCAGTAATCAATTCTACTAAAGAGTGTGTCCTTTACCAAGTGCTTGCATTATGTTTAGCTGGAGTTCCACTTTCTCCTTGAGTCTTGTGTTGCTTTCCTCCAAGGACAACATTTCTATTACAAATACATAAAAGATACGTTTCAATCAACATCATAAAAAATAATCTACTTAATGCTATGGCCCCTGCTATTTCTTTCCTACATTTCTTTTTACAACATTAAAGCAACATTCTTCAATGCATTTCATTGGAATTTTAGGTGACAAATCAAGTGACCAGAAATGTATAGTGTGATAGAGCAATTGTATGTATTTTTTGCTCCCAGAGATTTAATTGAAAACAAAAAACAGAGAAGATGGGATAAACAAAGGAAGCTGTTTGTCTCCTCCCCCACCTAAACAGCTGATAGGCAAAGCCTCTTGTGATTCTGCAAGCATTTTTAGCTAAAATAGCATAAAAGTTAATAAATATGTTTTAAAACCATGTACTTTTTTTCCTTCATGTTACAAATTTGATGCATGTTTTGGTTTACAAAATAAAGTCTCAGCAAAATAAATGTGAAAAGATTCAGTATAAAGCAGGTTTGAAGACACTGTAAAAATAATCCTTTTACTACCTGTCTTTAGTTGCTTTTGTTCTTCTTGCAGCCTTTGCTCCATGTCCTTTGTGGATCTCTGTGCTTTCTGTAGAGCGAACTCCAGCTGGACTGTACGGGCCTGGTGTTTTTCCACCTCTTTTTCTAAGTTCTTCATGTTTACCAACTGAGAACTAAATCCGTCTCGCTCTGTTTCAGCTTTTCGGAGCGCTTCTCTTAGAGGCTCCACTGTACTCCTTACATCCCAAAGATGTTTTCCAAGGCGTCGCATGTCCCTGAGTTGCTCTTCGGCCAACTGGGCAACATCGACCGCTGTCATTTTTCCTGGATCCACTGTGTCTTGCATGGCATCTAAGAGAGGCTGTAGAGCAGAGGGAAGACCCTCTCTCTGGAAAAGATCAATCAAAGCATCTCCTGTGTTTCTCAAAAGGAACTGGACCCGATAACATGCATCACAGGGTATGAGTGATGACTCTAGTGTCTGACAGCCAGCATTATGCTGTTTGATTTTGAAACAGGATGAGGCTTTGAAATCTGGATCTGAACTTGTGTTATTCTCGAGGGGAAATTTGAATGGGGTTGGACAAGATAAGGTAGATGCACAATTTCTGCAAAAGTCAGTTCCTAAGCTGGTTGGGGAAGATGGAGAAGAAGCTTTCTTGGTTTGATTACTGTCTAATCTCTTTGTTTCGATCTGTTTTACATCTTTGGAGTTCTCCTACAAAACAAATAACCTGTTAGAAATCCCTGAAAGGTCCAATTACAATGTAGAATATTTCCCTATATGCATACCTTCGTGTTCACACACTGAACTAAGTAACCCCAATAGTTCCTAACCACAAGGCCCACTGAGAGGCATCGTTTCTGCTGGCTTTGGTCTCCTCTGTATCTGCCCCTCTGTAACTCTGTAAAAGCCCCAACGCTTTGTAGGAGGAGCAGGAGTCTAATTAAAGAAAAAGAGGAGAATGCAGCATGTTAAGAGAAATCATTAAGCATTTTTTCACAGAAAATGTCTCGTATAGGTATTTATACCCCTTGAATATTTCTACATTTGTGATACTTTACAGCCAAAAGTAATACTATCAGGATTGTGTGTGATAGAGCATCACATTGTAGTAAACAATTGTGAAATGGAAGGAAAAGGCTTTTTTACTAAACAAAAACTTAAGGTATAGATATACGTTTGTATTCAGTTTCCTTTATCTGATACTACAAAAGACACTTAGAAGACACTTAATTATCCATCTGAATCCAATGAACACATGTGTACAAATTGATGGAAATTTTACCTACAACCGCCCATGGTTGAAACCACTGATATCTTTAAAAGTTTTTAAAATGTTTAAATATTTGTTTTGAGGGCTAATACCTGTCAACGACCAGCTCCAATAAAACAACGTGCGAGTGTTGATTGTATGCATCCTCTCCATTCACATAATCATATTCCTCCAGCAAAGCCACCAAATCCAAACTGCAGGCCAGTTTATCGGGAAACTTCCAGGAGGTGTAATGGACCGGTCCGGTTCTGGAAAGCACGTCCACGATCGCCCGCTGAATATCAACCAGGTCTTTCCGGAGGTTCTTGATGCAGTCCTCGCGGCCCAACAACTCAGTCATATCTCAGTGTTTTTCCTTTGTTCTTTCTTAAACACATCAATAAGAACCCATCTGACTTGTTGACACCGTGTTTCCCCGACAACGACAAACAATACTCCAAGGTCCACAATGCACTGCGGCTTTTTCCGGAAGTAATACGCGTCCATTAAACCAAAGACGTCGAACCGCTGTGAGTATTACGAGTTTGACAATTTTACTGAAATTATTTACGTTTAAATATCACTTTCACTGTTAACTTGCCTTTGTTGTATGTTTAAGTGTCTTTGCGCTGGACTGTTTTCAGGTAGCTTTCTATTTTCAGCAGTGAGGACGCAGTCATGCCGCCCGGGCCCGTTCAGATAGTTCAGCCGGAGCCCAACAACAAGGTAACAACGCAGCTGTACTCACTTTAACGTTGGGGGAATAAAATCGACTGGAGGAAAATGTGGAGTTTAACTTGCTTTTTTCTTTTTACATTAAAATGTTTTGCTGTGCATCTGAGCATTTGTTTATGTTTTAAAACAAGACGCGGACTTTGTAAAACATGCTAAATGAATTAGCTTTTAGCTTGTTAGCATCTAACGCAGTTGAATAAAAAACATAAAGCTTTTGTCTCTTTGGCCCTGATCAACTTTTTATATGTGGGATTGGATTAATCGATGTCTTGAATACAGGAAAATTTGATCTTAAGACAAACAGTCATATCTCATCCTACGGTTTTAAGAAAGAAAATAATAAAGCATTGTTAAAATGGGTGATACAGGTGCCAAAATAAATAATTCTTTTTTTAAACCCATTACTGAAATGTCCCTCTAACAGAAATGCTGGTCTGTCGTAGCTATTTCAGAGTAAAACCAATTGTAACAGCAATTTCCTAAAATCTATGTGGGGGAAAAAAAAGTCGTGAGATACGCAAATGACTCGAGGAGAGATTTGAATTGGCCTGGAAAATAACTAAGTAAAATCATTTGTAATTCATACAACATAGCAAAAAAACCTACTGTCTTGAAAATACACCAAGCATGTAGTTTGATGCACCTATTTCAGTGAAACAACAAACATGTAATGATTAGGCACATCATGCAATTCCTTTAATACGTGTTGTATTTAAAACCAGTCTCTTGATTAACTAAAAAACCTCAGTATGTTTCTCTTTTTGTAGTTTTGTTGCTGGTAAAAAAAAAAAAATATCTAACCGATCCATATCTTAGCTGTCTTGCCAATCCTTAAGAAAAATATTACAGATCTAAGATGTTTTTTTCATTGAGATACTATTGGGATAATGACATTGACCTCAAAAACGGAAATGCATAAATTATTTTCTTAACACGATATGATAATTAAAAGCCTACGATTTTTATTAGCTGTAGTTTACAAATGTAAGTTTTTGACTTTAGGGCAAGAGACCTAGATTTGAATCCTGCAATGGCATCAGTTATTAAAAACTCTCCCAAGTCTGTGAGCGAGTTGAATAAGGAAGCAAATTAACATTTTTGGTTAAGCTATTTTTTTCTGTTTAATAGTTGTTTTGTATTAAATAAGAAGGAAAAACTGGTATTATTTGTGAAAGTTTTATGGTTTCATAAAGTGTGCATCTCTGATCAACAGTTGCAGATCTTTGAAACTTTTGACTGTTGTAAATCCTTTCAGCCAAATGATGGTCCTGCAGAAGAGACCCCAGCCACTAAACCCATTGTTGGCATCATATACCCTCCTCCTGAGGTCCGGAACATTGTTGACAAGACTGCTAGTTTTGTTGCCAGGTTAGTTATCCTGCAGGTGATGTATGACACACTTGAGCAACTGTCTTTCAATTACTTTTTTTTGTTTTTTTTCTTGTGACTTTAAAGGAATGGACCAGAGTTCGAAGCAAGAATCCGTCAGAATGAGATCAACAACCCTAAATTTAATTTCCTTAATCCCAATGATCCCTATCATGCTTACTACCGCCATAAAGTCAATGAATTTAAGGAGGGCAAAGCACAAGAACCATCTGCAGCTGTTCCTAAGGTCATGCAACAGCAAGCCATGCAGCAGAACCAGCAGCTTCCTCAAAAGGTATTGCAGTCACCTGTACAATATTTGCATTTTTGTTGCTTGTAAGCGAGTAGTTTTTGTTTGTTTTTTAAGGGGGGTTAAGTGATTCTTTGTTTTTGTTTTTTTTTTTTCTTTAGGTTCAGTCGCAGGTGATTCAGGAGATTGTGGTCCCCAAAGAACCACCTCCAGAGTTTGAGTTCATTGCTGATCCCCCATCAATCTCTGCGTTTGATCTGGATGTTGTGAAACTCACTGCACAGTTTGTTGCTCGCAACGGCCGTCAGTTTCTCACTCAGCTCATGCAGAAGGAGCAGAGGAATTACCAGTTTGATTTTCTACGCCCTCAGCACAGCCTGTTCAATTATTTTACCAAACTGGTGGAGCAGTACACAAAGGTAACCTAAAGGGTTCAGCATAGACCTGATTGTTATGGCTGGTCTGTGTTACTTGAGAAATTACTGCTAACTGCTTTTTAAACTGTTTTAGATTCTGATCCCACCCAAAGGCCTGCTAATCAAACTTAAGAAGGAGGCTGTGAATCCAAAGGAAGTTATGGATCAGGTAATTTATTTAAGTCTGGCCTGTCAAAAAAAAAGCCAATCATAGCCGTTTTCAGAAGCTAATTTAAGTGTATTTGAATCCAAAAATCAGGTGAGATACCGTGTTGAGTGGGCTAAATACCAGGAGCGTGAGAGAAAGAAGGAGGAAGAGGAAAGGGAGAAGGAACGGGTAGCATACGCCCAGATAGACTGGCATGATTTCGTGGTGGTGGAGACTGTGGATTTCCAGCCCAATGAACAAGGTATTGTCTTTATAATGTGTGTTTTTACCAATCAGGAAACTGGTTCATTTCACCAAATATGAATTTATTTATTTTTTCATTACCTCCAGGCCACTTCCCTCCACCTACGACTCCAGAGGAGCTCGGTGCTCGCATCCTGATCCAGGAGCGCTACGAGAAATTTGGAGAAAGTGAGGAGGTTGAAATGGAGGTTGAGAGTGAAGATGAAGAAGATGAACGAGAAAAACGGGCTGACGGCCAACCTTCACAACCTGATCAAGATACTCAAATCCAAGACATGGATGAGGTTAGACCTTAGCGGAAGTATTGGGCTATTCATATATAAGCCCAAATTTAAGATATTAAAAAAAAATCACTGCTCTTTAGTCCCTTTTTAACAGATGATCTGCGTTGTCAAGTAATTACTCAAGGATGGTCTTTAACAGTATTTTACTTGTGCTGCTCTAGGGATCCGATGAGGAAGAGGAAGGTGGGAAGGCTCCTTTGCCACCAGACAACCCAATGCCTCCCCCACTTCCTCCAGCTCCAGAACAGGTTATTATTCGGAAGGACTATGACCCTAAAGGTAAGATGTTATTCAGTCACCTGTACAGTGTTTTTGATTCATTCATTTGGCACCAGCTTAAAACTTCGCTATATCAGACAAAATCAAGGCTTGTAATAAATTATACATCCTTAATAGAGTAGAAAACTCAGACCCGTCATATGATGTGAAACAGCTTAATAGACCAAAACACTGAATTACAGATATCTGAGCATTTATAACAATTCACTTTTTCTGTGAAGTGGTCTTTAAATGTGGATGAGCCTTATAGTAGATTGTCTGAAGAGTGTTCAAGCAGCTTTAAAGGCATCTCAAGTTTTCTCATTATTTAGTGATATTTGTTGTAATGTTTAAAAATAATTCAAATACAGTAATCAATGCAACAGATTGTGTTGCTATAATTTAAAGCTTTTATATTGATATTTTTTTGCTCTCATCAATAAAATAGGAAAGCTAAGAATCACAATCTAAATCTAGTTAATAAAGTTTGTAAACATCCTGCATAGTTTATTTATTTTTTATCCTGTTGGATCAAAATTATTAGGACAATAAAACTGTTAACGATAACAGTTAATAGTACAGTTATAGGCCTTCCTTATGGAGAGGAAGTGGTGACGTCATTCTGAAGGGAAAAAATACAATTTTCTAAACCCACCTCTTGAGATTAGAATTTTGAATGAGAGGAAAATCAGTTAAGATTCCTGTGAATCTATATTTGGACCCTCGATCCACATATTGGCTTCTCTGGTCGAGAAAAAAATTACAGACTTCTTAAGATCATAGAAGAGATCAAACTCATTTTATAATCTTGTTCTCACAGCTTCCAAGCCTCCGCCCTCGGTTGCTACCCCGGATGAGTACCTCATTTCACCAATCACTGGCGAAAGAATTCCAGCCAGTAAGATGCAGGAGCACATGCGTATTGGCCTGCTGGATCCACGCTGGCTCGAGCAGAGAGACCGTTCCATTCGGGACAGACAGACTGAGGATGAGGTCTATGCTCCTGGTTTGGATATTGAGAGCAGCTTGAAACAGCTGGCTGAGAGGCGTACTGATATCTTTGGTGTGGAGGAGACGGCTATTGGTAAGAAGATTGGTGAAGAGGAAATTCAGAAACCTGAAGAAAAGGTATGAATAGTTGCTGATTTAAACATCTTAAAGTTATAGTTAAGAACCAGATTTATTTTTCTCAACGATAAATGAAACGTTTTTTTTTTGTTTTTTTTTAAATATATATTTATGTGTTTCTGTTTGCGGCAGGTTACCTGGGATGGCCATTCAGGAAGCATGGCTCGCACACAGCAGGCAGCGCAGGCCAATATTACTCTGCAAGAGCAGATTGAAGCCATTCACAAGGCCAAAGGACTGGTGGGAGAGGATGAAACTAAGGAGAAAATTGGTCCAAGCAAGCCAAGTGAAATTCATCAGCCTCCTCCCATCCCCTCATCTGCACCAAGCCTGCCTAAACCTAGTCCTCCAGTCACTGCTGTGCCACGCCCACCTGTCTCTGTAAGCTTCCATTCAACACTACTAAAGTGAATGGTGTCATTACTAAGTAGTGTTGGGGTGTTTTTCAGTATTGAACTAATCAATAGTAGACAGACTCAGTCTTCTTTGCTCTGCAAAAGTTTTAAATGTTTTTTTTAACTTTTAACGCTGATATGCGGGTTGATTTTAATCCAGGACAAGTACACTGTTATGGTTTAGATAAGTGTTTGTCGAACTCCATTCTAAAGTGCTGATGTTTTGCTACTGTTAGATGTGTCTGCTTGAACATACCTAGACCTATGAGCTAACTCAGCAATCGGATTTGTATATCTAAATAACAACTGCACTGGTCCTTTCAGACTGGAGTTTGACATCCCAGGCTTAGTTTAGAGAATATCGTCATGGTGGAATGGCGTAGTCAAAGTTGGGATTTAAAAGGAGTCTGTGACTTAAACATAGCTGTTCAGAGATGCCCCTCATCCATTCTGAGTTTGGAGTAGTTTGTAAAGAACATACTAAAAGTCAGTGTCTAGATATGCAAACTTTTAGGGACGTACCAGATCTGCAGCTTCAAGCACAATGAAAGGTGAGGTATTCAGTTAGAGGGGCTGAGTCAGACCACCTGCAAAACTTCTGTAAAATATCCTCCTATTTAAGTTTGGATATGCTTTGTGTTTGTAATGTAACAAAAACTAAAAAAATATCCATGGATGCCACTGCTTTAAACACCTTTTATTTCTGTTAACAGGTGGCTCCTTCAGTCCGCACCACTCTGTTGTCTGCAGTACCTGTGATTCCAAGGCCCCCAGTGGCCCCTGTGGTACGCCTTGCACCGGGACAAGTCATAACACCGATGCCCCCCATGATCCCTGCTCCCCGTGTCAATGTGGTTCCCATGCCACCAGCACCCCATCTCATGGCCCCCAGACCACCTCCTATGGTTGTTCCAACTGGTAAGATCAAGCTTTCCCAGAGTTTAACTCAAGTCAGCTCCTCCTCCTTTCAACTAAAACAAACTCCCTCTTCTTCCAGCGTTTGTCCCTGCTCCTCCCATGCCACAACCACCAAACGCTGCCCCAGCACCACCCATCCACCCACCCCCGCCGCATGACGACGAGCCAGTCAACAAGAAGATGAAGACTGAGGACAACCTCATCCCAGAAGAAGAGTTCCTGCGTCGAAACAAGGTCTGTTACGAGTAAAAGTGAATCATAGTACGTCATATTACGTGTAGTTAATAAACGATTATTAATCACAAATTATTGGAGGGGGGGGTTCTTGAAACAGATGTTGCTTTTTTCTACTTTTTTAATGATAAAAATGACAGTGATAACTGTTACACACATCTCAGTTCATACAAAAATAAAACATTCAGAGAAGTTAAGTTCAACATGATCAGAGGGATTTCAAGTCATGGCTGCCAAATGCACTGATGAATCAGTGAACGCCTGCACGTATCGGCCAACATGGCTATAAGGGAAATAAAAGTACTTTTGGCCGGCAGAAAAGTCGGTGTATCTCTATATATTTATAAAATAATAATAGTAGCTCACCTGCCCACTGCTCCTGGTTTGTTGATTTCTAAACGGTTATATCTTAACAATGACAAAGAGGATCGATGTTTTCACCTTTCATCGATGTAATTGGCTCTTCAATCATTCATCACTATATCAATATAGTTTGATGTATTGTTACAGCCCTAGTAGAGGTGGCATTTCATATAAATGCAAGTTTAAACTAAGAATCGAATAATGAGATGCCTGGAATCTACCAGGTATGAATGATTTAAGCTGAACTACAGGTGTTTTCTACTCAAACGTCCTGGGGGTTATAAAATGCTGCAAAATTTTTAAATGTGGAAATTCATAGTCAAGCTTTTTTTCTGCAGTTAGAAAATTCTGGAGGTTTTGGATGATTTTAACCATAATAAAGATGATTACAGTACATGTTTAAAAAACACTGGTGTGTACTAATAGGGAAAATGTTTTTTTGTTTTTGTTTCTCCTTTTCTGCTGCATGCAGGGTCCTGTGGCAGTCAAAGTACAAGTCCCCAACATGCAGGACAAGACCGAATGGAAGCTAAATGGCCAAGTGCTGAATTTCACAGTTCCAGTTACAGACCAGGTATGTTAACAGTTGTTGCAATTTAGATGTATGATTTGAGATACGCCTTTTCTCCTTATTATCGATGAATAAATGAAACGTGTTTACAGGTGTCTGTTATTAAAGTCAAAATCCACGAGGCAACCGGCATGCCAGCTGGAAAACAGAAGCTACAGTATGAGGTAAACCTGTCTCAGAGCTTAAAAGGAACATTTTATCAGAATTCATCGAATCTACTAATTTATTATGTTTAATTTTTATTTACAGGGCATCTTCATCAAGGATTCAAACTCTTTGGCTTATTACAATATGGTCAATGGTTCTATCATTCATTTGGCTCTGAAGGAGAGAGGTGGAAGGAAGAAATGAGATGTTTCTCTGGAGCAACATGTTAAACAGTATAGCATTTTTTCCTGTAAAGTCATTTTAGTTCAGTGATAAATTTAGGAACCATATTGTTGGTTTTCCCCAAGGATTATTATAAAGGTCGTGCTATACTTGAATGGTATATTGTTCCTGATAGCAGTGATTCCAAGTCCTGAATACATGTATTCAGGTAAATTGCTCAAAGTATGGAGACCATGTTTGTTCATTTTCAATAAAAGACTTAATAATGTTTTGCTGCGTATGATTTGATTTTGAAGTTGTTTCTCTCCTACTTTTCTGGTATTAGGGATTTTTTTTGTGGAAAAAAAATTGTTCTTTTTTATATCAGCTATTGACAAAGTAAATGCCTGTAATGTACAATGTATTGCCTAATGTGTCATTATTTGATTCAAATTGAGATGGGACACATCTCTAAATGATTCAGGATATTGAATATGGACTTGGGAATCTTTTAATTCAATTACAACAGATTCAGAATAGAATTCAGGTCTTGACTGATCAAAATTGAATACACAAACATGCTTTGACCTAAAAACCCATCACAATCTGTAAGTGAAACTTCATAACATTGATCATTTTTCAAGTAATGGTGTCTGTTTATGACAGGCATTCAAACACTGCTATGTGACTTTTTCTATCTTGGTTCTTTGATATACCAATTCTTATGATCATAGGTGGCAAGTAAATCAGTTACTCTGTACTTTTGTGGCCTTTCTACCATATATTTTTCACTCTTACTTAAATACTTTTTCAAATGCTACTTTTTACTATATTTTGAGTGAAAATATGTATATATAAGTATATAAGTGCTATTCTTAGCCACAATTTTTGGGTTCTCTACCCACCCCTGCTTATGAATTTGAGGAGTTTTATTATTTTATTCGGCCACTAGGGGCAGCCATCTCATTACCGTAGGGGAAAAAAAACATCCAGTCAGAATTTGAGATCTGGCTGCTCCTTGGTCAAAGCACAAGCAGTCGGTCCAGCTGTACATTCGGGATGACAGCATACGGTATTCTGGTATTATCTGAGCTCATAATAAGTATAATAACATAGACCACGGAGAAAATACACGAAGACAGGGGCGGTCAGAAAATAGTTTAGTATCGTATTGGTACGTGCAATTTATGCTAACTAACAATTAGCTTGCTAATGAGGAATTTAATACAAGTCAACCGCGAAGGCTAACTGGTAACCAATTGGATGCGGTCCTCTAAAAGAGGCATTGGAACAATTTGCAACCAGGGTGGCTGATGGAAAAACTTTGATTCGGATTGAGGAATCATGGCGTCGGTGTAGTTTGACTGAGTTTGGGCTGTCAACAAGCTCGCTGCTGACGTTAGCTGACCCTGGCTAGCTAGCTAGCTCGCTCTGCCACCATGGCCAAAACGGAGAATGGCCGTCCGTCAGTGGACATGGGGAGCATCAGGACGCTTAACAGCAGTCATATAGAAGACGAGAGCTCTCTGGGATCAGACTCGGAGATCAACGGCTTCACCAGTGAGCGGCAAACCGACAGATATGGCTTCATTGGAGGGGCGCAGCAGTACTCTGAGGAGTCGTAAGTTTGTTTCAGTATGATTCATTCTCACACAATGTTGTTTTGCAAGCCTATTGTAATCAAACTATAACATGGGAGCGGTGGAATCCATTTCAGACCCATTGCACAGAATAGGTTCTCTGATCCTCAATATAAAATATCCGAACTCGGGGTGATGTTCAGTTGACTTGCATTATGTGCAAAGCCAGCTGCGTGGCACAGCCTGTTTTTTTTCTTCTTTTTTTCCACTAACTGGATGCCCCTTTTATCTAGATTGGGATACAAACGGGTAACATTTGGACGAACAGATATAAAACAATGCTCTAATGGCAATTAGCATAGTTTTATTTGGTCACATACATTATGTTTTGAATTCGTCTCTGCGGATCTTTCTGAGCGTAGATGCATACACAGTTTGTTTTTCCTTCTCATTTAATCACAATGCTGAAGAAATGAGTGAAAGCTATGTCAGTCACTCCCCATGTTTCTTTTTGCAGTAGCGTTGGAAAACAGAGCTCCCATCTTTTGGATCCCTTATACCAAAGAGCCTCTTTTGACTCTGTCTGTTGGGCTCATACTTGAACATTTGCTTGGAGTGCTTGGCAATAAAAGTAACCTAATTGGCTAAGGGCTTTGAAAGCCTAAACTGGAGTATAAAATCTTATACTTTACCACCACATCAAGTCTACGCTCCCAGCTGACAGTTGTGTTTTAAAAAGGAAACTTCGACGGAGTCTTAACCCTGCTATTACAGGCTTGACCTGATGAGATAATTACATACCTAAATAAAGCTTCAGACATGATATGTAATGTTAGTTTTGACCATGTTACATCTTCTGTTCTGTTGCAGAGCTTTGACCCGTTTTGTTTCATAAAACCACTTCCCTGATAAATTTGAACACGCTACACTAATCCCAACTACAGGGTCAACATATCTTCTTTTTTTGTCTGTCATTATTCATCTCTCATCGTGTGTATTTTAACATCTCAAAAGAATGATGATCTGATGCAGAAACATGTTCAAAAA
>JAUZNJ010025613.1:0-10957 GCA_034780135.1 Jordanella pulchra | reverse complement strand
AATAATTTTTTGGTGCAAAAAAAAATACACCCCCCCCCCCCCCCCCCCTCTCTCTGAGTCTCTCCTTCTTCTTCCTCCGCGCCTCACGCTCCCCTTGCCCGTGGCTATATGATCGTGAAAAATGTGTTTACAAAACTCGCTCTCTTGCAGATCAAACCGTACGGACGAATCAAAGACTTTGGAGGGAGAGTCAGAGGAGAAGCGAGGGAAGAAACAGAGAAAGAGATAGAGATAGAAGGGGGAAGAGTAGAGGGTGTGTGGAGGCCTTATAATTTTAAAATTCTCTGTGTATTATTCTCTCTTTTTTTCTTTGTGTGTGTGTGCATATGTTTTTTGCCTGCATCTCCTTTGGTAATAGAATATCTTTAAGGCCCCCAAAACAACTGCGTCTTGCAGTTAAACATGAGATAATGCAATATTGATGTCTCCTTGTCTTTGCTATAACGCAATACAGGGCCCATTCTGACTGGACACGCTAACATGGCCTGATGGTGCCCTTGCACTTAAAGGAATTACTGCACTCCTGTAATAAATTTTAGAGTGATGCTACACAAATATCAAGTCCCAGAAGGATTACAGACGATCGTGAAACCAAAGGAGTTAAAATTACTGCAAAAAGGGCATCAAGAATTTACTAGAAATGATGTATTATGTTCAGCAAAGCTGTATTGGTTTTCAGCTGGCTGGCTCATCATCCATTTGGTTCTGGACAATCTGATTTTGGTTGAGAGTCTGAAGTGATGCGATTGATGGTCTTCAGTTGTTTTCACATGTTCAAGCTTGAAGAACTTGCTGAGATTTTTGAATACCTTGTCATTTAGTCCTTTCAGCTACAACCATATTCGGGGGTCGCCGTGGCAAGTCACTTCAACTTGCTCATAGACATGGCAGAGTTTTTACACCAGATGCCCTTCAAGACACAGTCAGGATTCAAATTCATTTCTCCTGGATTTCAGTAGAACTTAGAGATGGTGAATGAAGGACTGCATGCATGCTGTGCAAAATACTACTTGCCAGCTGGCTGAAGATTAGACTTTATTTGCCAAATAGAAGTTATGAAGCTTTATATAACTGAAAGAAAATTGGACTTGGCTATTGTTGCTGATGTAATTGATCAAATGGAATGAACTTGGAAAATGTATGTGTTTTGAATTGAATAGACTGAAGCCTGTCCAAGAAGTGCCACTCAGCAAGTGGCTGCTAGGAATGGGCAACAAAAAATTGAAGAGATTGATGAAGAGGAGAATATGTATGTCATTGTTTGAGACATCTGTACTCAGATTAAAAAGAGTATAAGTGTGACCACTTTTTTGTTGGCCTGTAGAGAGAGTTTCCTAGAAAAGTGGTACATTTTGTGGACTTACAGGTACTCGGGGGACCAACGACTGCTCCCTATAGGTATGCATCTTCTTGGGGGGAGGATCAAGGTGTGAATTGAGTTTAGGTTAGGTGTAGTGTTAGGTATGCGTTGGTAATGGCTAGGTTTAGGATTAAGGGTCAGTGTTAGGCCTGAGAAATGAATGCAATACGAATGGAAGTTAGTGGAGAGTCCCCACAAGGATAGTGTGATACAACCTGTTCAGATGTGTGGTGGAGGGAAGTGCATGCGTGGGTTCTCTCCGGGTACTCCGGCTTCCTCCCACTGTTAGGTAAACTGGCATCTCTCAGTTGTCCCCATCTCTCAATTGTGTGTGCATGGTTGTTTGTCCTTGTGTGTCTATGTGTTGCCCTGTCTATGTGTTACCCTGCGACAGACCGGCGTCTTGCCCTGGGTGTACGCCCATAGAGTGCCGGAGATAGGCACCGGCCAACCGCGACCCTGACAGATGAAGTGGGAGAAGATGGATGGATGGGTTAGCATTGTCCTCTTGGAACTTGTTTTAAATCATCTTAGCCTGCTAACATCTTGATGTGCATGTGGCTGTGATGTAGGCTACCTAGTTGGAAGATTTAAAAACTGCAAGATTACAAATGCACTCTAAAAACTCTGTGACCTTCTGACTCTCTAGATAGCAACTTGATGTGGTTGCTACGCCCTTAGCTAAAGTGATACTATGAGATCTCATGGGACATATTTAAATGAAAAGTCTTAATAGGACGGCTGATCAGTATAACTATTGATGGAATTATTGCAGCGCAGCCCATTGGTGATAATAGCGGCAGACGGGTCTTTTTGTGTTATTCTGCCAGGTTAATTTGTAAAACTGACATAGCATTAAAAAAGAATATTGATTACTTTTATGTGTCAGATATTAGATGCTTATAAGAGTGGTGAATAATCAAACGTTTTCAAGTGAAAGACAAGCAAAAGAGGGGAGACAAAAATGAAAGGGAAGAGGTGTGTGTTGGTGAACTGGGTAAGAAGAGAGGTGAGAGGAGGAGAGGGGGGTAGACAGACAGGCAGAGGGAGCGATTATAGCAGGGTTTATGTATGAGCTATTGATTGAGTCGGTGGTGACTTCTTGAGTGGTTAATTCGGGAAGTGAGAGCGATATAGAGAGTAACTCACTGACCAAAGAGGAGAAGGAGGGTGAATGGGAGGGATAAGGAGAGAAAGATGGAAAGAGTATGATGTTGATAAGTGGGGAGACCGAGGCTCTGATTGGTGCATTTACTTAGGTGAAAGTGTGGAAAACTTTGTTTTACAAGAAAAATGCCTCCTCTTATCACCTTGATGGACACAATAGAAACTTATTCTGTTTGTTCAAAGATGACTATAAAGCCTAATTCTTTTTTTCTTATGTTAGTTTTAGCTCACATCAAGAAATAATGAAAAACCAATGCAATGAACTGTTCAAAACACATAAAACAAGCAGAAAATTTGTTCCCTGTTTATTTTTGTTTTATTTTTATTTTCATTCAGAATTTTTATTTGCTTTGACTGCTGCGAGGGAAGAAGAGGGTCCTGGACTCTTTATTTCTTTCATGCATGCGTGGGTTCTGGGTACTCAGGCTTCCTCCTACAGTCCAAATATATAACTAATATATTAATTTATTTCTTTAATTTGTGCTCAGAGATAAGTGTGTGCATTTGTACAGTTAACTGTCTTGTGGGCTTCTGTGTTGCCCCGTGAGGGACCTGAGACGTCTTCAGAGTCAGAATAAGTGTTTGATGCATAACATCAGTGATTTATGCTTGATATGGATGAATGAGACCCCAGTCATTTACTGATGTCAAGTTAACTAGCTTTCAAGTTTGTGTATTATTTAGAGACGATGGTATTGAGAACATAATCGCATGATGTAATAACATAACAATGACATAAGTCTACATGTAAATATCAGCCTCTGAAACTTGCATTTGCTCACCTGCAGTACCGACTGTGTATATGTGACTCTACATGAAGCTTTTACCGTTTCATTTTTCATAGCACTGATGACCTTGTTTAAAGTAGTAGGGGTGAAGAGAGAGAGGGAAGACATGCAGCAAAGGTCTCAGGGTAAGGATTCAAACCCAGGACAGCTGCATCAAGGACTAAGACCTTGATGTACATGGATCAGTCACGCTACCACTGCACCACAGCCACATCGAAAAATATTACCTTTACAGATACATTTTTGACTGCTAATGTCGAAATGATGCCTTTCTAAAATTTGAGAACCATACTTACCTCTTTGACCAACTATTTTTACTGATAACATGTAAATAGATTTCTATTAGTCTACATGTCTCTGGCATTGTTTTGAAAATGGCACCTTTGTTTAAGTATTTTAAAAGGTATTTCTAAATTAAATTGAGATGGATTGAATTGAATTGAATTCCCACTTGTCTAAAGCTGCCTGTTTGGTGCCCTCCTCAGGTTAAAAAAGAGTTACTGCATCTGATTTTTGATATTGGCTTAGTTGGGGATATGATGTGATTTAGGACACCTGACAACAGCAGCTCTATTTTGGGCAGAGGTGGTTCGCTTAGGGACTGACAATAAATGACATGATATTGATATAATATGAAATGAAAATAAATCACGATTTTCTTAACTGAAAGGTTAATAAAAGCTAGAAAATACATTTACATTGGACAAAAATCAGCGTGCCTCATATTTCTAGTCCAGTCTAACGATTTGGTATTTGTTTTGTTTGAAGGGGTCACAAGGGCAAAAAGGTAACAAATGTTTTGTTTATCAAGAGTGTTTTGACAGTTTGCACAAGGATCACCGTCACCATCATAGTATGTGTGAGGTTAGAGCAGCCATACAGAATCCCAGTCAGCTTGACAGTGACTGAAGAGTGTCCCAGACAGTCTTTGAAAAATGCAACGTCCTTCTCCTAAAGTTTTACACTGCCTAGATCATCAGGTTAAGGCTGAATGAGACTTGATGAGCTGAATAGAGTCTGGTGTGCTACTGCTTGGTTGGAAAGAAAGCCAGCTGCCACACGGCCCTTTCTGGAACCAGTTTGACACCCCTGGCCTAGAACATTGATTCCCAAAGTAAGGATGTGATAGATTTGGTCGTTGATCAACCAGTGGGAGGTTTTGTAATCTACTTCTGAAATTAAACTAATCTAACATCTTAAAGTGCAAAAATATATAAAAGAATTGCTTAGAAATCGACAACACCAACTTCTTTGGTTGTTTATGCTGTTTTTGATATTATTCCACCTGTCTGGGAACCTCTGGATAAAAAAATGAAAATATATTTGATTAATTAAAGGCTAAGTTTTACGATGATAATAGTTTCTGCTTCGTATATCCAAGAAAAAACATTTACTAAGCTGTCAGTATCTCTAATACACTTTAAAGTAAATTATTCACTCTTCCCAAATTTTAGCGTCTTTTTATTGAATCAAATCTTTATTTTTATATGACTGGGCCACTTGATGAATAACCAAACATGGAGACTGCTTAATGTAGAGAACCCTCACATATTTTGGTGTTCATCCTGGGAGTTCATGCATTGTTTACAAGTGTTTTCAGTTTGTTCTTGTCTGATATCATGGGAAGAAACTTGTTCTTAAAGAAAATAACGTTTTTTCTTATTCTTCTTCAACAATAAGTTAATCAGGACAACAGTTTTCTTTTCTCGAAAACTCACCTTTGGCCTAAAAATGCAATTTTACCACAGAACAATGACTCCTTTACTTAAGAGCCTTTTTTACTTAACTTCTGTTAACACTGTAGTTAACTTTTAAACTGAACACACACTCTCTCACAGTAAAACACGCCCACACCTATTCTTCTCAATAGGCGTGAATTTAAGCCCACAGGACAATCATCTGCTCTCTGGAAACAACAGATGGTTCCCTTGTTCTTGCTGTATCACCTTATTTGGGGAAGTCAAAATAATCAGGAACAGCAACCAGGACAAGGGGCTCTGAGTGGTTTGTGAGCACCTGTTAGTTGTGTGATGTACTGTTTGTGCGGGAGGGCTTGTACTTTAAACGTGGCTTCGTTTTGTCATGCACCTCTCATATAGCTTTTTGCTCATAGGATATCCTGCAGTCGAAATTCTAAAAGCTGTGGTGGGCTACGTTGCGTTAAGGTACACATCAAGTGTGTGCGTGAGCATGTGTGAAGGTCAGCTCGCCGGCACAGTTTCTTTTCCTATTTCTCTTCCCTCTCGCGCAGGTTTTGATCTCTCAGCCGCGAGATCAAAGGCGCTCTCTGGCTATTAGTCAGCGCGAGCCATTGATCCCTCATCGATCCACGCGAGACACAGCCGCCCCGTGAACACCGCGCGAGGCTCCCTAAAGCTCATCCCGCGCGTCAGGATAGAGAGGGAGGGAGAGAGTGAGAGAGAGAGAGAGAGAGAGAGAGAGAGAGAGAGAGAGAGAGAGAGAGAGAGAGAGAGAGGGGCTCTGTGGGGGGGGGGTGAGGGGTGAGGTGAGGAGACAGCAAAGGAGGGAGTAGCAGTGTGTGTGTGTGTGTGTGTTTGTACTGGCGCGGGCAGATCCAAACTCGAGCTTTTTCTTTGCCGCGGGACATGAAACAATGAGGCTCGAGCCGGTTTTAATAAAGCGCGCTTTCCCTCCTTTCAACTCTGGCGCGAGGCGGACGAGCCGGCAGCGGAAAGCGATCGATAATTAATGACGATGAATAATTTAACCCTATCGATTGATACTCCTTTTCTTCATCCTTTCCCCTCCTTATTTTCTTAAGGCCGGTGTTCCATATCATACCAATGTACCGTTTCGCGCGCTTCCAACATCCACATCCCCACTCACCTGCTCTTCAACTTCTTGTAGGAGTTCTTCACCTTTCATGAACATCTGAGAAAACAAGTTCCTTTATTTATCACAGGCTATAGCTCATATTTATGAGCCCAGTTGGAGTCTAAACTTCACCTGACTTCGCTCCATGAATGGAAATGGCCTTTGGAAGACTTTAAAAATGGATGGATTTTTTTTTTGTACTTTCACCTAATTTTTAAAGTAGTTTTCATACTCCATGGTATTAAGCCCGAACTTCTCCCCTAAACTGTTGTAAACCGAAAAAGTGACACTGTTTGCAAATGACCTCTTTGTATAAACCGCATTTGACACCCCAACCTACGTGTGAATGCTTAATTGGGCAATAAATGGGCGGTGATCACTAGCTCAGTAATGCACTGCTGATATTCACTACTTAACAGAGTCGGCCAACTTTAACATGATGATCAACCCTGAAAAGACGTTTTTATATAGCCATATAGAAGCTTGAAAGTCCGGAATTATCTTCTTTGAAACTTTTGTTAATGCCGAATTTAAATATTTATATTTTATCAATTGGATTTAGTGTAATGTTTTTCTTTCATGCACTTTTTCAAACTCCACGATCCTGATTTTGACTCACAGATTTCAATATAAATTGATAGATAGACAGGCAGATAGACAGACAGACAGAGTCTATGGTTGCTAGCTCTCCCTTCTCTTAATAAAAGTGTTTGTTATGATGATGTGCAGCATTATAATGAATGTGTTGCTGACAAGCCTTCACCAAAAGAAAGATCTAAAACCAAACTGGCATATTTCATTTGCAAAGAGCAATCGGCTTCTGTTCTATGATCTTTATATTTCCCTGCTTGCAGTCAATATTTCTCATAGTCTTTTAAAGTTGATCAAGGCAGTACTCACTCCCATTCTTTAAGGAGGACATGTTTTGTTTGAGTTTTTTTTATGTTGTTAAAATTATTAGACAATAAGAGTCTCATATGGCAGTAGAGGCAAATGCAACATCCCCTAATATCCCTCCAAGAACGGTAATGACATTGGAAAGACTTTGAAATAGTTTATTTTTGATAATATCTGACCCACCAAAGCTGAGATTCCATGTCAAGAACTTGGCTTCATAAAGAGACAAATGAAGCATGTATTTTTTCAATATAAAATAAATGGGAGAATTAGAAAGTTCTACGCATTTATACATTAAAAACTATTATTTTACAACATTGCTTGAGGTTTATTGCGTCTAATGTTAAATGTAAAAAACTTCCCATATGTTCCTAATGTTAATTGAACCCTGTCTTGCCTACAAAGCTGCTTAGAATGATTTTATTCATCTATTTAAAAAGAATAAAATATATTTTTATGTATCAAACTGAGGAGGTCTTTGCCTGTAAAACCTGGCAGAAATAGTCATGCAGCGTAATCTGTAACGGTTTCTACAATCATGATGATATTAGGACAATGCCATTTGAACATTTAAAGTAAAAAAGAAAACAATTTAATGTAGACATCTGACAGATCCCCTACTAAGTCTATTTTTTGTGTTGAAAAACAAAACAAAAAATTTTTTGTTTATAAGGTTTTTGGGCTTTTTAGTACTCTTAAAAAGTTTATATGTCTCTCTAAGGCAATCATCTGCAGTCTTTGTTTACTGAAGTTAGGACAAATTATTTGGCTACAATAATGCCCCTTGAAGACACAATGTAAAATTGATTCCTTGCAGGGCTGTTTGCTGAATGTGGACACAACATTTATTCAATCTTTGGGTTTTGCTGCTGCTCAGGTGTTTGTGTGACTCATAGATCACAGTTAAATGGCTACACAAACAAAGACGCCATTCCTCTCTAAATAATTAGGCACTGGACTGAGGATGAAACAAACAGCTATTGTCCAAAGGAAAGACCCCCAATAAAACCTTTGGGGAATATTAAAAATTGTATTCAATTAAAAGATTACAAGAAGAAAAAAACTGAAAAAAAAACTTCTACACTTGGGTATACTCAAAACTTTCAAGTTCAACAAAGCTGAGGGTTTAGGAATGTTTTCTTGTTTGTATTCCCTATTCTTCTGACAAGTGCAGAAACAAATGGAAGAGAAACTCGGCCGTAACAGCAACCTGACAATCACCGACAATCCCCGTAACTGCCGTGGTTCTGTGTCTTTCAAAGTGAATTTCACTGGCTGGTGTTCTGACTGGGCACTGCTGTCAGATGATAGCCTGTCTCAGTGTGAAGGACTCACTATTAGCTCTGCCCCTGCAGTGTGGAGTAATGTGTGCTCTGTGGGAGAGAGGGCAGAGAGCTTTGGTGCTCCTGTAACTATACATCTTGGTTAAATTCACTGACAGAGCTGCAGTGCTGCCTGTTCCCATTACACCAGCTGCACTGATTCCTCTCCCTTTCTTATGACAGTGCGGTGGGTGTATGGATTCATGTTACAAATGAGTGATCATGTGCAAGTTTTGCTGCTGTATAAATTGATAGATGAGCGCCTTGACTCTTATAGAATAGTTTTGCGATTTTTACTGATTAGACTGTTTAGAAGACAGAAAAGTTATTCTTAATATTCACATATCATTGGCTATAAAGATTTAGGATAGAAGGGATTTATTTTCTTTGAAATCTTATACATTTAACCTGATTTTTTTGGCTTAAATTATTGTAAAGTAAGTTGATTTTTTTCTTTTTTTGCTGCTGTTGTTTGTCTTACTTTGACATCTACAAAATGATAATTTTTTTTCAATTATTCAATAAGAAGAAAATGTTGTAGATGGCATTTAAAATGTGAAAAATATCATATTTATACCTAGTTTTAAAAAAGCCCTGATGGGGCAGCATACAGAGAAAACTCAACAATAAGATACTAGTACAGTATCTCTGCACTTTTTCAGCAAATGAGAGAAATTAAAATGATATGCTGCTGTATTTGCAGACTTTTTTTTTCTTTCGTTTGGATAGACGGCTTCTATCCCCTTCCCCTGGCCAATCCCCTTCCTCCTCCTCCTCTTGTTCCTCCTCCTCCTCTTTCTGTCTTCTGTCTCTACCCTCGTATCTCCTCTCTCCTTCTCTCCATCTCCTGTAACAAACCCATAGCAGAGTCCCTCTGTTCTTCCACCCCGAGGCTGACCAGTGTGTCAGAGCTAACCAGGGAGAGGAACAGAGAGAGGGGAGAAAGCGGGAGAGAGGAATTGAGAGGGAGAGGGTTCAGTCGGGCCTTTTTCAGGGGCAACCGAAGAAAAAAAAGGGGGGAAGATGAGACAGATGTACAGAGTCTGTTTCATCTCATGGAAAAAGAAAGCGAGAGAGGCCAGACTCTTCATGCTTTGCACAGTTTTCTATCTTTTTATATCGCGACCCATCACTCTTTCCTTCTTTAGACAGCACTGGAGACGTAATGTTGCCTGAATGTCAAGTTGCCCCCCCCTTTTCTCTGCCCTACCCCAGTCACTCTTCAGAATTTCAAAACAGAGTTACAGTATGTTCCTCACATTGTTCCCTTTATGTGCTTGTCGGTGGCCTACTAACCTCAGCTGCACAAAGTACAGCAGCCCTGATGAGAGACCTAAAACTACACGCTTCCAGAAGCTGTCATCAGTATCAGGAAGGATTGGTTTAGATATTAAGGGTTTCAATGTTGGTCTTTAATTATAACACACTTTCCAGTTTATTGAATCCAAGTTTTTTGTTTCTGTAATTCCCCTTTAAAATCAGTTGAATGTTATTTTAAAAGGGATCAGAGAGATGCTTGAAGGTCTGAATCTACAGCTTCAAAAACTTAATTCTGCACACAAATGTTAGATTTTTCGATGGGGACACTTAAAAGCATTGCACCTTCAGGCACCAAAGGTATGTTTTTATCCAACTTTATATGTTTTTCAGGTATGATTTAGTTCAACCAAAAACATTTAGTTATGTCTCAATAAATATTTGTTGTGATAGAACTTCCCCTCTTCAAGTGTTTTCTGTTTTTATTCAATGCAGAGTAAATGATTTCATTAACAAATCTTACAAACATCTAATATTTAAGACATTATTGTAAAGCTTTTTAAAATAGCTTGTGGTATTAAAAACTAGTACAGACAACCCTAATATACATAAAAACCTGACCACAACATCCCCACAGTAGAATCTTGGTCGGGGCAGCATTGTGGTATGGGGTATTTTTTGATAGTATATATCATACATTTTAGGTTTAAATAGCTTTTTAAAAAAACGCCTTCTGTTTGAAGCACCTGTTTAAAATGAAACAGACTGAAATGATGATTGTCATTTAAACCCTGTTTTAAAGTGTAATTGAACATCCCATTTTTCTTACATGTGTTACATTACATTATTTTCTATAATTAAAATCTAAATTTATTGCACATTTGGAAAAATTTTTAATACATAGCATGTCTGCAATTCTTTAAAAAGCAAATATGCTTCATTTTTTATCTATATAATGGACTCAGCCAGTCTACTTTGTCGGTTTAACCAGATGAGTTTTTCATTTGAGTCGCATGAGTATGAAGGACAAATATAGTGCCCTGAGACTTCAAGGAAAGGACGGTACACACTTTAAAAGTTCATGAACATGAGCAAATGAGCAAATCAACATGACGTGTTTTATCCTTACCTGATATTTGTTTATTTTTCACTTTTCCTCAACTCATCAATGTAAAGTAAAGCAGTAGTTAATAAGGGCTCATTATACTCTATAGAAGTGCATAAGATGGATGGATGGATGGATGGATGGATGGATGGATGGATGGATGGATGGATGGATGGATGGATGGATGGAAGGGTGGATGGATGGATGGATGGATGGATGGATGGAT
>JAUZNJ010025602.1:0-16743 GCA_034780135.1 Jordanella pulchra | reverse complement strand
AAATTTTACACTATTTGAAGTTATTCATGCATGCATTCATTCATGCACTGATGGTGGCAGACTACATTGTAGCCTCCACAAACATCTGCATCCTACCCCACTGGGGCAACAGCAGGTTGGTTGTGGATGCTGATAGTCTATGATGTACTACAGATATTAAAAATATTTTATGCTATTCTTTATTTTAGTTGCTTCTCAAACTATCTTGTCTTAGATTGAAGTTGTGACAGATTTCCTATAAGAGGTTTTTCTTATTAGAAATCGAGGTGAAGTTTAGAAAAAACAAATTACAATAGGAGCTAGAGCAATATGACTGTTGGGAAATATGATTATATCAGAGCTATGAGTTACTATAGACAGGTTTATAGTTTGATTTGCTATGCAATGACAGGAGAAATGTGGCGAGGTCATGGTCAGAGACAACATGGCAGCTCCATAGAAATGGGGCAACTCTGTAAAAGAACTGAATCAAAGTCAGATAGAAAGACGGGGGTGAATTTTCTGCAACAGCAGGCAAAACATGACTCAGTCACAGCTGGTAAAATTTATCCATGGAAAGATGTAATCCCAGCATTTAATGTAGAGCATCTGCAGTCCATCCACCTGTTTATTTCTCTATTAAAATCTGTCTTATCATTTCTATTGCAGTCAAGACAGAAAAACAGTTACTTTTTAAAGCTCTTTATCACAGTATAGTCTGTGCATGTTTCAGAGATCATACTGATTTATATTTCCCTGCATAGACTGTCTCTGGTTTATGAGTTTGGTGTCATTGCATTTGGCCTTCAACATATCAAATTGGAGGATGTCTCACAACTTCATAAAAATATCTATTGATGCATTCAAAGTAGGGAATCATGTTTCTTTCTGCATTACAAGATATTTCAGATAAAAGAAAAGTAAACTCTGTTCAACAAAAAAAAAAAAACACAAACAAAAAAAAACAAGACAATAACTACAACAGGATTAGAAATCCAAATAGATAAATTAACCTCCTTATCAGAAAAGACACTGTTACAATATTAAGTTTTCAATCAGTCACAGTTACATGGTTTTATTTGTGGCTTTGCCCTGTCGATGGATCGCTGTGTTCGCAGTTAAAAATGTATGATTGATGTGCTTTGCAGGTGCTGTAACCCCACCATAACATTGATTGATTGAGCCTCAAATGAGTAGATTCAAAAGTAGGGGTCCATATCAACTAAAACATGGGGATTTGATCTTAAATGTACAACAAAAGAAAGGGAAAGAAACCTTGAAATTCAGAAATTCATAAGAGAGGGAGTGTAGAGTATGGAGTGGAGTTTTTTCTTTTACTCTAGTCTCCCCTTTACCATAGTAAAATCCCAAGGATTTTGTTATAGTTTTGATTTTTTAAGCTTTTTTAAAAGCAAATACAAGAAACTTTAGATGAGTAGATATTTTCTTGCAGCTGTTTCCTGAGGATTCTTCCAGCAGGTTGAGAATAAGCATCAGATCAGTAATTACTCATTTAATAGTCAAACACTCTGATCCTTTTGATAAATCGATTGATAATAAATTATTCTGAAGTTATAGTTTTTGCTAAATCAAGGTTTTTGTTAAAAAAATAATTATTTCTCACTTAGTTTAAGACTCTTATTTTTCCATTGTTTTTCTCTTGTTTTAACACCTGGCCCCTTATCTGTGAATGCACATAAACTTAAGAATGCATATGAACAGGACTTTATAAATATAAATTCGAACCTCTAAATGATTACAGACAGATCGACATACACACACTTCAACATACGACATCATCTTTGACTCCTCTGCCACCAGGCAGTCACAGGAGTGACATATGCTCCTCTCTGCAGGATGTAAAGGCTCCAATACAGACAACATGCATGTCAGCTCAGCATTAACAGAATGTCAGGCAAAGAGGCAAAACATGTAATGCAAAGTAGTCCAAAGAAACCAACTGTAACACATTTGTAGGATCTGCTAAAAGCATTTAAAACACCAGAGAAATGTTAATGGCTGCTATTAGCCTCACATTAGAAGGTTTTCCCTCTGTGTAAACATGTGTCTGTAAATGTGTCAACAAAATGACATTACGATAATTACATTTTTGTTTACTCCTTTTTGTGATATTTCTGCAAACCATGACCTCTTTTATACAGAATGTTACCTGAGAGAGAATAAATAGGAACATCTACATAACCTATGTTTATTCCTCTTACCCAGGTTACAATAAATTTATACACACAAATGTTGTATATATATATTTTTTTTAAAACATTTGAACGTAAGGGTAATGGATGGCTAAAGTTAGATTATGTATTTTATTACATGAAGAAGAGAAACATACTGTTATGAAAATTAGCCATTGTTTAACGATAGCAATACATTAAAATCACTGAGTCTATAAAGCCCCAAAACTAGTATTATGGTAAATGAGATTGCTGCTTATAGAGAGGCTGAATGTTATTTTAGGGCAATGTATGTTGGCAAGGCTCTGACTGGTAGTATTTATAGATTTTTATTCCGTCTTTTCAAATGCATTGTTTGAGCTTTTCAATATGAAAAAACAACTGCAAAATATATAGACAAACTATATAATAAAGAAAAAACAAAAGACAACAAAGAGCGGACACACATTTTATAGCTTCATTATACCGATGATTTAGTGGCTGAACAGTAGAGATCTTTCAGCAAAGCTATCAAAATAGTAAAAAAGCATAAAAAAGTGCCTCAAAAGCACAACCGATCTAAAACTATAGGATTAAACAGCCTCAAATTTTAATTCTACATTTGACACTTGCAATTATCATAAATAACATGGTGGATATAATGGATGAAAATAAACCAAGAAACTGCATACATCACAGCCTTTTTAAAAATTTGCAGCTTTTCAAATGGTTTATAATGTTTTTTAGTATTTAGTGCAGATTTTTACATACACCCACATCAAACCGATAGAATTGTGTGCAAATCACTCACTGAAGTATTTCTACTACATTTTCAACCTGTTTTCTATCTTTTGCATCTCTGGCCTGAAGAAATGCATCCTACTGTATTTGTAACATTGTTAAATCACCTGAACCCTTTCGCCTTTCAGTGAAATGCATCACTGATTATTAAAGCAGCTTTGTTTCCAGATAATAACAAGTGATAAAAAAAACTATTTGGCTTGTAGAAAACCCCACTGTTGAAAGCACCTACAGGGGCCTACAGGTAAACTTGAGCAAACGCACAATAAAGACTACCCATTGTGCATGTCTGTGTAAATGACAGCAGGTCATCACTAATCACCCAGTGGGTGGAGATCCACACAAGTAAGTAGCATGCTGAAAGAGTGATAGGTGCCCAGGGAGGGGGGCTGATGGAGGATCAAGAAGGAAAAGTCACATGAGACAGCAGAGGACAGGATCAGAAGAGGGCATGCATGGCTACCTTCAGCTGCAACTAGCACGATGACTGAGGATACCTGCAGCTGCTAAAAATAGCAATGACACAGCAGTTACATTAGAGAATATGATAAGCAGCTTTTTCACGAGGTTTTTAATGTCCTACACGCCCTACTTCACCCCCTATTTAATCACATATACATTTAAGCTTTTCAATTAAAGTTGTTGATTGAAATATTAAACTCTATTTCAGTTTATTCTACTTAGGTAGCACCAATTTGTACAAATTATAGTCTCAAGGTCCAAAACAATCCCAGCATATCGATAGATTTCAAAGTCAATTACATACAACCCGGGTATAGAACAGTGCAATTTGATTTCAAAAGCAGGTAAAAGAGTTTTTCCTCCACGAAAACTAAAGAGAAAGATGCTGCGAGTTATAGTGTGACATCAAAAGACATGCTGTTCCAAAAATCAGTCAACAGAATCATTTCCTCATGACTCAGCATTCTGGCTCATACAGAAAGGGTCATTTTAGCCAACAGGGAGATATTTATCAACTCAGCCAGCTCCAGACAGCAGGGTCAGGCCTGATGTGCAAGATCCAATATGCAGTGAGCCCACAGCTTGTCAACTTTACAAAAAAAAAAAAAAAAGGACATCCAAACTTCAAGTGCACCAATCTGGGTAACTTTGAACTTAATTACTTAAAAAAATTATGAATATATCAGAAATATTTTTTCTTTTTTGACACTACTTGAAAAAGCAGTTATGAAGGTTTTCTGACATCTGTAACATATTAAAAAGTTAAATATGTAATTTTGCTACTTAGGATTGGCCTTTCTGTTCTGTTTATTATCATATAGGCATTTAAAGAAAGAATTTGATACGTAAACCAACTTTTAAACCTACCTCGGTTTGTGAACCTTTTCACCGATTTAACTAGAGCAAATTTGAACCATTGTCATCATTAAGCTTTAAAATAAAAAAAAAGCTTTATCAAGCTTCAGAATGATTCATAAAAAGACTGGTTTAATTCCCAAAGAATAAGTTCCTGGATAGTAAATGCTGAATATTAAACAAAGAACCTTTTGTCCAATACATACTATTACAACTTTGGGTTGGAACAAAAAATAAAAAATAACTTTAAGGAACTATTGCCTAGTTTATAAAATTAATTAAGGGAAAAGTAAGCAAGCTCTGTACTTTGGTGTTTTTTGACAAATTATTGGCATCTTTTTTGCTTTAGCAGTTGATGAAGATAAATTTATTTTTAGTAAGAAAACAGAGAAAATCTTTGGGACTTTAGTTTTAGATGCCATAAAGTGAAACCAGGATCAAGCAACTCAGCTTTACTAAAAAAGCAAATTTGAGAATGCTAGAGAAAATAGCCTTTAATCTGTAGAAAAAAATCAAACAAAAACCAAACACAAAAAAAGTAAGAGCGAAATGTAAAAGTTAACGCTTCTCCATTAGATGAACTGTTCATAATTTTGACATCTTACATTCCGTTAAATGCTAAATAAGTTCACTGTAATGCAACCATTCCCTAAACTCATTGTGAATAGTGAAAAGTAGGGTAGCAGTCACACAGTGTCACAGTGGGAAGATACTGAGCTCTTTTCAAAGCTCAGGCTATAATAAATTTTATGCACAAGGGAAAACTAAAAATATGGGCAAGACAAGCTGACACACTGCATTTACAGAAAGTTGCACTTCATTCAGAACACCATCCATCATCCTTTACTCGTGGTTGGAGCCTTTTCTCTGAGCTGTGCATCGAACACATGATAGCAAAAGAGTGCATCTGTCTGCTAAAGGCTGCCTACACAGTCCTTAATGCCAGGGTTTTACAAGACAAAAATAAAAAAAATAGAATGAAGAAATATTTCATTACCAGAGTATCTTTTTTCCTAGATTTAACTCAACTCCTAGATTGCACCGTTGGAGAACAAGATGCTTCGTTGCTTCTCACATCTCTATGAGTTTGAAAAAGGCTTTGCTCTGTTTATAAAAGTGAGTTTTTTTTTACCAGTAAAACACTGTGGATGTAAATCGGAGTTTGACTAGGCATTTTATTTTTTTTGCTTGATTTATCGTTTCTGATTTGAAATGACGTTAAAGAGGTTCCAATGAAAGTAAAGGATTAATGAGTACATGTAATAAACCCTATATGAACATTTGTGACTGTGTGCTTTTCCTCTCACCTTGGTTTTCTCCGTGCGAGGACTGGTGCAGATACAGCAGCAGGACACACCCTGTCACCCTGTCAGTCAGTCATATGACCTTAAAAAAGCTGACTCAGACTTACTGCTTCATTACAATGCAGCCAAGATCAGCTGTAATAGCTTGTGTAAGTCACAAATACTAAACAAAAACAGTGTAGGAACTTTAAAGAAAACTTGGCAAACTGTATATTTGCCAAAGCAATCCTGATAAAGGTTGACTGATAAAGTTAGCTACTCAGGCTATATAATGAATAAAACTAGAAGGGCAGGCAGTGCAAAACCCTTAATTGTTCTAGCAGTGTCTAACTTCACTGTCTGTGAGATTTTCATTAAATCGAACAGAAAGAAAACCTCTGTGTTTGTCCATTTTTCCAATTAGTACTTTCTAATATTTTCCTGAAGGTAAGAGTTTGAACAGTCACCGAGTATAATGTTGGTTTAGCCATTAGCTCTTTCTTTGGCCTTAGACTTGTCCAGGTGGTGATGAAGGAAAGATGTGTCCAGATGATCCTTTCTGCAGACCTACTGTTAGTTGCAGTTTGGACCTTTCCTGTTTTGCAGATTAGCAAACCAAACAAAGCCTCTGATGGTTCTTATGTCTTACAGAAAATGAGGGGAGAAGAGCTCACACACTGTAAATATTCCAGTTGACATTTTTTATTATTTCAAATTGAAAAACTAAAAAGCAGAATCTGCTGATAATTACTTCTAAGGATGATGTACTCTATCATTAGCAATGAAACCATTTTGTTGTTAAGTTCTTGGTGTGAAAGGTAAGTCAAAATTTGTATCTAGACTGACTACATTGTAGGTAGGTAAAAAAACTGTTCAAAAAGATAACAGATAAGATATAAACACAAATACACACATATAACACAATTTATGGTGAAATGAGAGAGACTGTTATAAGTAGTTTAAGTAAATGTTTTAAATAATTCCTTAAGTAGAATTCATCATATTTTAAATTAACAGCATTAGCATTTAATCCATTATTTTTAGAAAAAATATACTGATTTTTTAGAAGATATGCATAATTATGTATGGTTTAGAAAAGAGTAAGTGAAGGTAAACGTACTTAAGTACATTATTTCATCATATTTTTACTCAAGCAAGACTAAAAAGTAGCCTTTAAAGAAACAACTGAAGGAAGAATAGAAAATATTTTGTAAAAAAGCTACACAGGTACTCAGTAACTGACTGACTGTCTATGATTATAACAACAGATTTAATATTTTTTGAGTTATAAAACTTAAAACATCTGTAGTTTTCATTAGTTGCAGGATGTAGAATAACTTCAATGACTATATGCTGTTCACTGCATGAACTCCACCTCCAAATAACAGACTGAACAGATGGAAAACAGCATTGAACCAATAAGCTTCAGTACACAAAATAATAAAGTGTTCCCCTTATTGTCGCATGTTTGCTTAAAACAAGCTTGTTTTCATTAAGTGAAGTTAATCACAAAGGATGGAGTAGCAAAACATTTTAATCAACTAAGAGTAATTATATGTTATCATGGGTTGACTCAAGGAAAAATAAAAAGTAAGGTGCTGTAAAACTACCCCTAAAAGTATTCTTTTTAAAAGTTACTCAAGTAAATGTGAGTAAATGTAACTAGTTACTACCCACTTATGTTGTTGTGTGCCATTATTTGTAGCACAAATACCACAGGCAGAAAACAATGAGATAAAAAAAATCTTTCAACTTCAAAAGGTAAGATTTGACTTAAAAAAATCGGTTTCTTGATGGCATTACTGTGATATGAACCAGAAATAAACTATTTTTTCTATTTTAAAGCCAACAGTGTAGATACAGAAGCACACTATGTTCCATTTTTGTTACATTCTTTCTTTTGTCTTTAAATTGATTTATTCCTTTCGAATGATTCTTACAGACTCAGTGCATTTTAACATTCCCATTGTCCTGTCTAAATGTCCCTGCAGCTCATTTGCAGATTTCAAATACTGTTAATATTTTATGTCGTCATTAATCACAGTTAGCAAAGCAGAATTATAAGCTTTCAGCTCAGACAGCTTTAGATTTGCAGTATAAAAACGCAATCATTGAAAGGTTCACGAAGTACAACAGAGGATTCAGACAGAGTGAGAGTGAAAACAGTGAGAGAAGTAAGCGATCAGATTAAAATGGAAGAACGCATCTAGAAGTATAACAGCCTAGAGCGAGAACACTGGTGATATAGATGCGTAGCTGATGGAGGAAAACACTAAGGGTGCTGTAAAGGAACGAGCAGTTGTTACAGTTTTCCTTCTTCCATCGAGTTTAAAATTCAATTAGCAATGAAGTATTTATACAAGTGCAGCATGGAGTTTCCAACTCAGTGCCTCTGTATTCAGTGCAGTGCAGAAATAGAGCGAGCAAAAACTGTTTTGTTAATTATCCTTTTCCCTGCATTATGTGTATAACTTAAGATTTTAGTGAAATCCTTAAAGAGTTGCTTTTTTTTCCTGCTTTAAGTCCTTTCCCTTCATGTTTCAATTAATTCAGCCAACATTAGTGAGTGAAAAGCTTAAATTAACGTCATATACTGTAATCTGTTTATGTACTTACAATATTTTTAAGGGCTTCCCCTTTTTTAACCCCAATAATGTATAATTTTGGAACTTTTCAAAAATGTTTCTTTGTTTTTATGTGTGCATGAGTTTATAGAAATCCTAAAGATGAAGAAAGCTTTCCATCTTTCCTTAGAAACATGACACCTCCTTTGGAAACTCATATGGATACAAAAAACTTAATCACTAATGCATCTACATATATGTAGGTTTGAAGAAATGAAAGACATTTGGTATTTTTGTTATTCAAAAACTTAGTTTGAGTAACTTTTAAAAATAAGGAGAACTTAAGAATTTTATTTGTAGTATTGTGCAGGTATAAGTTAAACTGATTGGTACGTTTAGTTCATTTTGAATTTTCGGAAGTGTCTGAATTCACAAATCTTGCAGCAATTAATCTTCCTTTCAAGTTAAGCTATGGATTAATACATAGAAAGACATTTTTTTTAAATACTTTATTTTTTATCCCATTTTGAAGCTGCTAGGATGCAATTTTTTAATCTTATTTTAAATACCTCTAAATGTAAAGAAAGCACATCCAGTCCTTTTTCATTTATAAAGTGAAGGCTATAGTTTGCTGTTATGGAATTATTTTTGTATCTTTGTTAAATTCAAGAAAAAAAAAAAAACGATCTGAAAGAGGAAAATAATTTTAAAAGTTAATACCTATATTGAAGATAAGACATTTTAATACTAATAACAAGACCTGATGTTATTTGAGACAGAAAATAGTCTGGAAGAAAAATATTTTGCCATTGAGTAATTAAATATAAATTGACATGTAGAAAAAGATTTTAAGAGAAATATATATATATCAATCAAAAATATACTTGCACTCATAAATATTGTTTTATTGCAATCAGAGCAAAAACAAATTCTCTCAAAATTAGATTTCTCTCTCTTGAAGTGTTTTGCAACCTAAGTCTCTGCTCTCAATTCAAGATATTTCTCTGATTGTGAAAAATGTGTGATGGGCGGGCCTGTGTTCCTATTGGCCAGACTAAACATAATTGACCAGAATATACAAAATGTTTGCCTCCAAGGGTGGTGACTTAATAACAGTTGAATTATCAAGATGGGGTTTGACTGATGGCGAAAAAAGCATCTAAAAAGTGAAGTAGCCTATATGATTTTGACATGTTAAAGATCCCTTCTGTGATATGATATTCACAATAGCACTTGTTTAAATTGGTGTGTCATTAATACGTCACACAATTTCTTGATGGTTCATGAATGTGCAGGTGCCTGGGTTCAATGGGTTTTATGTCTGCTGCAGTAACAGGTGAGTAAAAAGGCAAGACTGTGATGTAACTAAAGTAAATGTGTCCAAAGTTTGAATTGGTGAACAGTTTCCTCACCTGTTTTTTTCTTGACAAGGCTGATATAAAATCAGTACAATGACCACTGTTTGATTTCAGATTAGGTATATAATTTTTTTTTAAGTTCATTTACAAATGGGGTCATTGAAGTTAATCATTTTGAATAAAACTGAATGTTCTATCTTGATTTTAAAACTTTTGACATGAAATGGATTAATTTATAAATAATATACAAATTATTAACAAATATATTAAGTCAATTTTTAAACTAAATAATAACTACAATTATTTTATTCACTGTAAGGTTATTATTATCGCATTACATTTAACTGAACTTATGTCTGTGCTATATTCAGTCAGTATAGATATTTTTGTAGTTACTCAGAATCAATCTAATAAAACTTACTCAAACTTGTGAAAAAACAAATTTTTTATCGATGTCTGCACTATCCTATAATTCCATTGTGAGGATTTGGAAAAACACTATCATGAAAATACTTGTTTTTTGACCATGAATCCATTACATCCATTAACCACCAGCCAGCAATGGAGGAACATGATGGAGTCAGGGTGTGCCGGAGAGAGGCTGCCTCAGTGCATTAGTTGGCTCCTGCAAGCCACATGATCTTGCAAACCTTCAGGAGTACTAATTCTATTACATAATGCCCTGTTACAGCCTTAAGGGTGTGTGGGTATTCTTTGTCTGTATGTTAGTGTGTGTGGCATCGTGCCAGTCCACATCACTCACTTACACTTTGCCTCTAATTAACTTAGCAAATGTTAGGGATTTTGCTAATAACCCTTAGAGAGGTCAAACAGATCACTAATGTGAGTAGATCGACACATAGAGGGCTTTAGGGAAACTATGTGTTGAAAAACCTTTGCATGGATCCGAGGTTGTTTTTTAAAAAAACGAAAATATTTTTCTGTTACTTATAATTGAAATTCCACATCAACCTGATTTTTCAGCCTTCTTTGCAAAATAGAAGATTTCTCTTATTTTTGTTTGTTTTGTTTTATGTAAGAAAAAAAATCTCTGAAGGTTAAAGACATGCATTCAATAATAGTTTTTATTGCACATACCTTTATTGTCACAAAAACAACTGTATATTTCATTTAAGGCTTTCCTTTTATGTACTGTTTAACATTTGTTTATCATCCTCAATAACTGTGAAAACTACAAAAACACAGCTTTAATTCTCTATTAAAAAAAAAGGAAAACATTTGGATGAACCATTATGATGGACAGTTTTATTTTGGTGTATTCTCATACCCAGATTGGATGATTGATTACATGTTTAATAAGGGAACTAATCATTTTGTCTGTTTATGTTCGATGAATTTAATGACTAGTAAAACTCTGGTTTATTTAATAAACAATAAAG
Organism: Jordanella pulchra; assembly: GCA_034780135.1. Classification (NCBI taxonomy): domain Eukaryota; kingdom Metazoa; phylum Chordata; class Actinopteri; order Cyprinodontiformes; family Cyprinodontidae; genus Jordanella; species Jordanella pulchra. The sequence goes on along the minus strand of JAUZNJ010025602.1, from coordinate 5,870 downwards.
TAACAATTTTATAAGAGAATAAATACATAAAATTAGGCAAATAAAGACCTCACATGAAAAAATAAAAAAAATATTTATGAACATACAAAACAGTCATATTTTCTAATTTGAGCTAAAATAAGAGGTTGCAGATTATAATCATCTGTATCTTTGGGAGCTGAGTCAAAGTAAGCAACTTTCTGAAAAGAACCAAACTTCACATTGCTAGGACCTGCTACTTATTAGCATGGAGATCATAGATGTCTTAAAAATTGTTTCCCAATTTTGGTTTAGGAAAGGCCCACAGGAGCACCAAACACTCCCATCATTTAATATCACCGATGTCCAAATTAAGTTCCTTCATGACCAATCAGCAGTGGATGTGCAAGCCACGTGTCATAAGATAGCAGTCACTGCTGCTACCAGGTTCCTGCTACACTGCTCCAAAGACCCAGTTAAACTCCAACAATGAGAATATACCAGTTCAACCTTACTGGAGAAAGATTTGGGCACGCTAGATGATGCATAACAGAGAGTAAAAATGTTAACACACCGCAAAAGATGCATATAGTATCTGTTTGTTGTGCAAAGAAGTCCAACTGTAGACCTATAGTAACTTGGTGAAACTGAGCCAAATAATGTATATCACACTTAGTATCAGCATAAATTGACTCACTGATTCAGACTTTGAGTGTACATCCAGCAGTAAGATACATCTATACAACATTTTGTGTCTAACAACAAGACATTGGCTCATCGATCTCCTTAACTGACCACTATCTGCAGGGTCCATTCATAATAACCACAGAAACATTTGTCCCTTTAGCCTAATGATCACAAAAGACTTTGATCAAACACTTCCAGCCATTACTTCCATATCAGGGACGACTAAAACTACACATTAGCTGTCCTTTCAAGGAGTGACAGTAAAAACTTTCCTTTGCAGATACAAACCATAAGTCTTCAGAAAAACACAATGGTTTAAGATTTCATGGTAAAAAAATTGTAGTTATAGATTAAAAAATACTAAGATTAGCATCAACAGAACAAAGTTACTGTCCATGGATTAGAGATGTCTGACCAGACATACTTCTATGCGATCCCTTTGATCTGGGTATCAAAAAGCCTCAAAGTGATAGATAAAACCTCATAGAGGTTTGATGACTATCCTCACTGTACTTCTGCTCTGAAATCATCCATGTTGTTTCAGCGGGCAGAGATCCAAGGCAACATCAGATACGGTATCAGAGCAGATGCTCGGCTAGCGCACTACAGTGGTGTGTAGACAGATAGGAAGCTCTGCTCTCAGATTCTGTGTAATACTAGGCAGCCAGGTAAATATAGCCTGTAGCAGCTTTGGGATGGTCAGGAGTGCTGCTCTGCTGTGCTCGACCTTGGCTCATCCTACCTTCCTTCTCCACTAAGGAGATGAACAGACACAAAGTGCAGCCCCTGTAGATTGCTGTGCAAAAACATAAAGCGAACTTCTATCAGTATGGTATGAAAACCTTTAGCTCGCCCCACTTTACTGACCATGTAATTAATGCAGTAAACAGTTATTTGAAATATCTATACAATCTTTCAAATATAGATTTATTTTCTTACACTTATATACATGTCAGCTAACTTGCCTGGAAATTTAGATTTATATTCTAAATACACTATGGAACGTTCCTGAAATTTAATATTGACCATTAAGGGTCTCTTAATATTAAGAAAATAATTAAAATGTTACAAATGAAATTAAAGCTGAAATGACCCAATCCTTTTTTTGTCTGTTTGTTTTTTTTATTTAATTCATAAAATACTTAAGGCTGCTTAAATATATCTTTACCATTTAAGTTAATCTTTCTTGCATGTAACTTTATCATTTTAAAGTAAAAACTTCCGTAGCTTCAACACATACAATAAGTTTCATAATGGCTGTTTTGATCAGTTTATGTGATGTGAAACAACTTTTCATGACAAAGGAGTTAGTAGGGGATTACAAAAAAAAAGCTTGATCATAACTTTCATAAAAAATTATAATAAACATTTTATTCTGATAGATTTTTGTAGCTTGGTGCTGGGGAAGGCTAAATATCTGACTTTAAATTTATTTTGATAGATCTACTTATCATCCTGCATCGTAAGGTAAGGTAATTTAACATTCCATCATATAATGATGCATTTAGACAACAACCCCGTCTTTAATCTGTTCCACCCCTAAAATAAGCTGCAATACCTTTAAAAAACTTTAATCAAAAGTTAGCCCACTAAGAATCAATAACGTGGCTTTAATTTATAACACGAGATCCAGGAAGTCATACTGAGACCCTTTATTTAGATATTTTCAAAGGGAAACAACCATTTTATTTAAAAGCACATAATACTGACTGGATTAATCTTTAAAGTAAATATGTTTATAGTTATATTTAAAGAAACCTTAATTTTTTTCCTTATTTTTTTTACTTGCCTTGAGGCAGCAGCTTACCATTGGGAAAAAATTGCAAATAGCATCACAATTTTTTTTTGTAATTAAGGTGTTTTTTTATGTATTCTATTAGACTAAATATAACTTTCTATAGGATATAGTATTAAATCAAACTATATTTACATTTGAACTGTTGTCAGCAGAATTCAGATGCATTCCAGCTGTTCTTTTTTTAAATCACACCATTCTTTTAACAAAGGTGACATTGAAAATGGCCAATACTAGTTATGATTTGGATTCCCCTATGGCATAAACCTACTTGGGAGATGGAGCTCTTACCATGGTGCATAACATAATGCTCTTCAGGCATATGCATTTACTTGTTTCCTCCAGGTTTGCACTTACAGATAACTGCTGGATCCAAATGGATCCAGAGATCTCTTAATGGACAGAACGTGCATTGTGTGCATACAGGGTATCTTATTCCACTTATATATGGCTCCTTTTTTGAGAAACTCACTTGTTAACAGAGTTTAGTGGTGCAATAGGTCCATTTAAATTCTTTTACCCGTACTCATGTCAGGAATCTTAGGATATGATTTGATAACGGTTTTATAGTTTATAAACAGATCAGTAAAACCTTCCTATCTAGCTTCTCTCATCTAAGGCTGATCTCTAAAATCAAATCCTACAGCATCTACCTTCTTCTGCCCTTACAAAAGATTATTATTAGGATCATGAATTTGTTAGTTTAAGACTAAAATACCGCTTTATTCATACTAGGATTTCTTCGTCACCTGCAGCTGGTCCCAAATGCCACCGCCTTTTTGCACTCTAGTAAAAGATGTGAACACAATACTTTCATGTTATTCCTCCTACTCTGGCTCCCTGCATCTTTTAGGATTGTTTCTAAGATTTTACTTTTTGTTTCCAAAGTTTCTTTCTTACTGTACTTATCAGAGCTCTAAAACAAGCAAATAGAGCTTGATTTATTGACTCGTCTTTCCATCAGCCCACTTATTAGTCAAAATTCTGCCTTTTATATCCTCTAAACAAGATGAGGAATGTAAAAACATATTTATTTTATTTCTTTCAGTAATTCAAATCAAATGGAAACAAAACCTATTTTGTGAATGATTCCATTTTCTAAAGAATGTGAAAAGAGGCATAGTTTATTACTTTACAATCTAGTAATCTAGATTGGTTTATATACACTGGCATTCAATACAGTTTTTTATTTATCAAAATGTAAATATCAAAAGGAATATAAATATGAATAGTGATGCAAATTAGGGTCCTGACAATGATTCTGAAAATCTAAACTTTATTCTGGCAAAACTAAATGTAATTAAAATTTAATTTTATAAAAAAGGAAGTTTGTTGATCCCCAAAGAAAAATATCAGTTAAAATTTATTTTCTTTAGTTGGCCTCTACGTCTGTCCTGTTAGAAAGAAAAACAAACAAATGACAATAACTAAACAAAAAAACAAACAAAAAAAACCAATCTATCTAAATTACCCCTATCAAATCTCAAAATTTCCCAACAACAATCTTATTGTTGACTACAAAAAGAAGTTATGACATGAAGCATTTTGTTATGAGACATTTAATCAGGGGTCATATGTGTGGGAAGTCTCACTCTCAGGCAAGAATGAAGTTAAGTTCACAAACCACACGCAGTTTGTACACTAAGATATTTGTGTGTAGATCAGAAATTCAATACTATATTGTGCCCTGCGTATAACTTAGTCTTGTGTGCTATTATGAATCCTGTGTCTGTATCCATGAATCACATGTGTGCATTTACAAATTTTTGAATCTGATGTGTACATTTATCTTTTCTGGGGCTGCTTTACCGCCATGTAAGTGATGCGTAATCATTCTACCCTGGAAAAATAATTGGTCAAATGCATCCTAAAAGCCCACCAGTTATAATAATGAAGCCCATGGGGAGAGTATGAGTAAAGCTGTCAGTAGTGGTGTAACAGAACTGCTACAAAAGCATCTGGATACACATTAGTTATTCATCCATCCATTGTCTACAAGATACCCAATTATCAATACAGGGTCATTAAGGAAGGCCTGTTCTTTTTTCACAAATTATTGAGCAAAGGATTGGTACCTTGGACAGGTCACTAATCCATACCAGGGCAACATAGATACAGAACCAGCAACCATGAACACAATCATTGAAATAATAGTCATTTTTCTGCAGGGAGGAAGTTGGCAAATCTGGAGAGAGTTCATGCATCTATGGAGACTGGATGCTCTATGGAATAAAAGGCAGGCAAAGAAAGAACCCAGGCCTTCTCGCTATTGTGCAGCTTTGATAGATCATATTAAATAAAAAGCATGGGTCTATCTTTGGGCACAGGGATAAAAAGTGAATTTTTTTAATCGTTATCCTTTCTGATATAGCTCTATTACACATGAAGCTAATATAATCATATTAGTATAAAGAAAACTGAAATCCTCATTCAGACACTTCCCACACATATCAGTTGACAACAATACATCAACCACAATCCTGAGTGAGAGTAGAGTAGGATAAGCAAACATTTAGGAATTATAATTTGATGCAAGACTAAAAAAGAGCCAATAGAACATTTTCTGCAGCTGTATCAGAGCTCTATCAGTTCAGGGTTGTGAGAGAAACTTTGGTTAAAGGGGACAAGTAAGGAAGAGATGTCTCATGCTGCTGAGCTTGATTTACATTGACTGGAGCTAATTAATATCCCTAAACATTAAGAACTGCACATGCCTCATCTTCTTACTGTATATTGGACTTGAGAATCCTTCAGGGCACATACTTGTGTTTCTTTGAGAAGAAAGACTGATTTATGTTAAGAAACTCAGTAAAAGTTCCTAATCAGTGCTTAGGGTTAAAGTGAGGAAGGAAGGTCAAACAATTAAAGCTGCAAGATAGCTATGAATGTTCCTTTATTGTTATCCAGAATGTTTTTTAAACTTATGAACCCGAGAACAATAAGAAAAAAAAGATGAACAAATTTAATCGTATCTGATAAACAAATGCAAGGTTTCGCATTGTTATCAAAAAAAGACATGCAGGCAATGTAGTTTTTGGATTTGCATTGATCTTGTCAACATTTTACATTATTGCAATTGAATCTGGAAGTATTTTTGAGATACATTGTGTCTCTATCAGATCAAGGCAGATAAATAGCTCAGACTTAGTCAGATTAGATGGACAACATCTGTGAAAAATCAGATAACATCACCGTTTCTCAAAAAAAAACTGAAAAATAAACATCTCAGCAAATCTGAACGTGTAATATTTAAGGTTCATTGTTGCCATGGCTTCATATACAGCTTGCATGCATTTATTCAAAATTTTTATATTGTTGAATTTATTTATGTTAACTCTGTACGTTTGCTTGTATATGTGAAGAAGAACATCACCAAAACAAATTCTTTGTAAGTGTAAAAGTAATTTTTGATTTCAGAATAAGTTTCGGT